>PVJS01001552.1:0-95873 GCA_004027185.1 Glis glis
CTCTCTCTCTCCCTCTCTCTCTCTCTCTCTCCCTGTCTCTCTCTCTCTCTCCCTGTCTCTCTCTCTCTCTCTCTCTCTCTCTCTCTACTTAGTGAGGCCCTCCACAACTTCGTGAGACCCAGTCTCAAAATAAAGTATAAAAAATAGGGCCGGGGGCATAGCGTGGAGGTAGGACGCCCCTGCATTCAATCCCTGGTACCACAAAAATAAATAAATAAAATAAAATAAAAATTAAAAAATAAAAATACTTATCATTGCAGATTGGGAGTTCGGTGCATCAAATGTTACACTCATCTATAAATAATAATAGCATTAGGACCCTGAGTCACCCTGGTGTTTTGCTTCTGTGCCTCATCTTTCGCCTTTGACACAGACCCTCCCAATGTAGAGAATGTGGACATTGGAGAGGCTCAGCTGGTTCTTGCAACACATGTGAACAGAGGTTTGGTTTAAACATCCTAGGTGATTTGTTTTCTTCTGCTCTTGAGTTAACAAGGTTCATAAATGTAAAAAGGGAATTAATAGACATAAAGCTCACAGGGCTAAAGACATCAGAAGTATCTAATACTACAATATTTTTGTTGACCACTCTGTTGAAAATGAATTGCAGAGAAGATTTTCCAACTCTATGCAATAAATGCCTTCTCTCTTAGCTCAAAATTGCCCACAGGTTCTGAAATTTAGACCCGCTCCATGAAGACAGAGGTGGTGTTATGTACAGTTGTATTTCCCGACACAAGCAACATCTAATTTAGCCGGGCGTGGTGGCACACGCTTGTAATCCCAGTACTTGGGAGGCTGAGACCGGAGGATCCGGGTCCGCGGCCAGCCTCAGCTACTTAGTGAGGCCCTCCACAACTTAGTGAGACCCTGTTTCAAAATAAAAGAAAAAAGAGCTGGAGGTGTAGCTTGGAGGTAGAAGCCCCTAGGTTCAATCCCCAGTACCGCAAAAAAAAAGAACTCTAATGTACTTCAGCCTTATAAATCAGAATTCAGTCACTTTAAAATAAGTTGGATTTCTTGAAGCAAAATGGCAATTATTATTTCTGTATTACTGCTCTGAATCACAGTTTACATACCACATACAAGGCTCCATGCTCTTCAGTTACAAGGGAAATAGAACCTCATGCAAGACTCACTAAATTGTATGATGGGTGAGAAGAAATGCCTATGCAAATAGTGAGATGCTGAGGCACAGCCCCAAATGTCAGCCTTGGTGGATGGCCTGGACCCTGAAGAGCAGCTCCAGGGGCGCTGGGTCAAAGGTAGGACTCAAAGACTCACAGACATGCTTGGAAACTGTCATGAGCAAGGCTGGCTAAGGAGAGAAGCAGGAGATCGATCGTGGCTGGAAGTTTCCTTCAGCACTGCACACGCCAGACTCATCCCCAAAGATAGGGGTTGGTGCCCGGACCGGGCCAGGAAAGAGCCCAGTCTCCATAAGGAGAGAAGAAAGGCACAGAAGGCAGCAATCACGGGCATCTGGTCCCAGCCCCAGCCAGGACTTCCAGCAGACAGTCGAATACTAGTTCACTCATTCATCACCCATAATGGTACTCCTACCTCCAAATGTTAGATTTAAGAATAAACAAACAAATATAAAGATAAATAAACAACTTTAAGTTTTACTTTTTTTTTTTGCGGTACCAGGGATTGAACCCAGGGGGGTTCTACCTCAAGCTACCCCCCTGGCCCTACTTTTTATACTTTATTTTGAAACCAGGTCTCACAAGGTTGCGGAGGGCCTCACTAAGTAGCTGAGGCTGGCCGTGAACCCGGATCCTCCAGTCTCCGCCTCCCAAGTACTGGGATTACAAGCGTGCACCACCACGCCCAGCAAGTTTTACTTATTTTTAATTAACACATAAAAGTTAGACATATTCTGGGGGAACCTGTGATGTTTCAATACATGTATACATTGTATAATAAACATTTTAATAATATACATTCAGTGGGGTGTGGTGGCACACACCTGTAATGCCAGTACTTGGGAGACTGACAGGAGATCATAGGTTCAAGGACTGCCTCAGCAAATAGTGATACTCTCATCAGCCTAGTGAGACCTTTTTCAAAATAAAAATAAGGCTGGGAGTGTAGCTGAGAGGTAGAATGCCCCTGGGCTCAATCCCCAGTATAAATAAATAAATAAATAAATAAATAAATAAATAAATAAATAAATAAATACACATTCAATTACTTTCCAAAGACCACAGCAAATATCTTTAAGGACTGATGTCACTAATAACCTAATATTGGAGGTGACTTGAACATTCAAATATGGTGGTCAGTTTAAAAAATTGTGAATAGCTGTGCACTAATAGCATATAGCTAGGTTAAATGATTTGTAAATATTCCTTCACTATATTATTAAGTGGAAAAATTAGAGTATTGTATTTTTATAATAAGGAAATTTCATTTATCTACAAAGAAAAGGGTTTAGAAATTATGAGCTAAGCCGGGCATGGTGGCGCACGCTTGTAATACCAGTACTTTGGGAGGCGGAGACGGGAGGATCCGGGTTCGCGGCCAACCTCAGCGTGCATGCGCGCGCGATCGATCGATTGATCGATCGATTTATCTCTCTCTCTCTCTCTCTCTCTCTCTCTCTGTTTCTCTTCCTCTCTCTCTACCTAGCGAGGCCCTCTGCAACTTCGTGAGACCCCGTTTCAAAAATAAAGCATAAAAAAATAGGGCCGGGGGCGTAGCGCGGAGGTAGAACGCCCCTGCGTTCAATCCCCGGTACCGCAAAAAAAAAAAAAAAGAAAGAAAGAAATTATGAGCTAAGATACTACTACTGCTAAGATTACTTTCCTTTGTTTCCTATTTGGCATTTTTAATTTTTCCACAATGCAAAAAAAATTAAAAGAATTAACAAGGAATAGATTCTTCCTTGAGATACTGAGTCACAGAAAGCATTCTGAGTGGAATGTGACGTATCGACACTGGTGCGTGCTCGTGTTAGCTTGCATGAGCATCACCACAGAAACCCCCAGACGGAGCCTCCATTTCCCTTGAAACTGAAGAGCGTGGAACCCATATGTGGTATGTAAACTGTGGGGCAGAGCAGTAATACCAAAATAATAAGAGCCATTTTGCTGCAAGAATTCCAACTTATTTTAAAGTGACTGAATTCCAATTTATAAGCCTGAAGTACATTAGAGTTTGAACCTTTTTTGTTCCCTTTTAAATCTACATTAATATTTGGCTCAGTGCTCACGGGGAAGCAATTCAGAACCGAAGGTGCAATTTTTCTTCTAGAATGCTAAAATCAATTTAGCTCTTTGGCTTATAGTAAATGGTGAGTTATATTCTCAGATGCCAAAATTCCTCCAATTATAGGTGTACATTACTAAGACTTCCAGGGAAAAAAAATGTAAGACCTCCCTTTTTAATTCTTGGAATCAAATCCTGAAGAAGAACAAAATATAATTAAAAGCAGGAAATTTCAACCCTTAAACTATAAATTTGTAAAAACTAACTTGATCATTGCTTGTATTTCTAAAGATTTTATTTTTCCCTGAGTATCCTTTTTTCCTGTATTAAGTATTTCTAAACTCTTTGCTGAAAAGAAAATTTATATTTTGCATGTGACTTACTAGAAAAACTCACAAGCCTGGTGCAGTGGTGCACACCTATGATCCCAGTACTTGGAAGGCTGAGACAGGATTGCAGGTTTGAGGCCAGCTCACAGTAACTTTGCGAGACCCTATTTCAATATTTAAAAATACATAAACTGATCTGAGGGTGCAACTCAGAGTTAGACCCCCCCCAGGTTCAATCCCTAGTACCACACACAAAAATATAACTCACAAAACATGGCTTATTAATGAGTAATATCCCATGATTTTCTAAAACCCTCTTCCAGATGAACTAAAAAATTACCAAGTTATAATCACATAAAGAGACAATATTTTCCTGTGAAATAAACTCATTGCCCATGTGAAACACAAATTATACACACACACACACACACACACACACACACACACACATTGAACATTTCAGAAATGTAAAAAAGAATCACATAAACTTAGAGTTACAAGCCAGGCACAGTAGCACATGCCTGTAATCCCAGTACTTGGGAGGCTGAGACAGGAGGATTGTAGGTTCAAAGCCAGCCTCAGCAACTTAGCAAGGCTCTCAGCAACCTAGCAAGACCTTGTTTCCAAATAAGAACAAAATCGGGCTGGTGGTATAGCTTGGAGGTAGAATGCCTCTGGGTTCAATCCCCAGTACCACAAAAAAAAAAAACAGTTACATATGAAAAGTATAGTTGAAAGAATATGGACAAAGAAATTGATTTCACGTCCTAGTTTGTCCATTTACAGTAAGAATATGGAGCATATTTCTTTGTCTCTCTCTGCCTCATTGTCACCTGTTCACAATGGATTACCCCTATGTAAGAGGCTTGTAAAATTAGGGGTGAAATTATATGAAGGCCCTGTTTAATCACTGAATATTTAATACATTCTAGGTAGGGGCTTGTTTATTACTTACTGTTTGCTTGGTTCACTATATGGAAAGCTCCTTGAAGTCAGGACACTCTTTGGACCCCCAGCACTTTAGCACAATTCCTAACTCCCAGTAGTTACTCAACAAATATTCATGGAGAGAATGAATGAAACAATAGTTTTCTGTAAGGATTATCTGTGGTGTTATGGTAATGCAGTATACTAAATCTTCCCATCCCACCAGAGTTCCAAACCCTTCTAAATTTTATAATTGTTGTATAAAAAATTTTTTTCTCTATACTCTTTTGTAGTCACTTCTCTAAAAGCCAGAATACATTTTTGTGTCCAGTGTTCCTGATTTGGTTACTATTTAATCTCCCATGGTTTCTGTCATGTCCTTAATATAAAATAGTTCTTCATTGTTGAGCCAATTTAGTTCTAATTTGCAGTTAGATCCCTTTACTGCCTCCCTAATTCCTGAAAGACCACATTGTAGCTTTGGAAAGAAAGATCATATTATTGGGAAAAGGGGGAGCGTGAGTCAAGAATTTATCAGATTCTGCTATTCTACCAGAACAAAACTTTGGACATCTATCAGGTGGATTAAAGTCTCCCAAAAATGGCCTAACTACTGGGCTAGTTTGGCCATCTGTGATTGGAAAACGGTTGGGTGATATGCCCTGATGAGACCTCTTTTCTACTGCCTCCTTTATCTTCTCTCAGACACTTTGCATCCTACTTTTCCCTTTAGATGTGTGGATATGTGGATATCAGTTCAATATGTACTACTTCATATGTTTTGACATTCTCTTCTTTAGTGCATCTGTTCTTTTTTAGCAAGGTGAATCGTATTAGTTGGAACAGTATTTATTGCTTTGATTATAAACAACCCTCAGTTCAAAGTAATTTAAGACATATTTTCTTCTGTCTCAAGCTACATGCCCATCATGAGTTGAAAGCTCCTCTGTTCTATTTGGCCTCAGTCTTGGGCAAACAGAACAGCTACTATCTGGAACATTGTCAGACATCAGACACTATGAGAGAGCAAAAGAGACCTAGTGACACGTGACACTTCTGCTCACATTTCATTGACCAGAGCAAGTCCTATTCCACTCCTATCTTCAGAGGAGATGGAGAAATACACTCCTACCATCTTTCTAAAAGAAGAACCATGATATCTGGTGAAAATATTAATGCCTGAGACAGAACTTTCTACCAATTTGTTCTAGCCATGAGTCCTATCCTACCTGTGGGAGCTTACATTTATTTCCATGATTTGAAATTTCAAGTTTACTTAATTTATTAGCTGCACAACTTGAGTAGAAAAATGAGATCCAGTAGTCAAGATAATGACAAATAATGTTAACAACCCCTATACAATTGCTTTCTTATATGCAGATTATTTTAACATAGTTAACTGCTATCCTCAAGAAATATAGAAACTATATCATATGCATGTGTGAAATGTTACATGTCACAATGAAACTCATTATTTCACACAATAATTATAATAAGCATACACAAAAAAGAAATACAGAAACTGAGAATCACTAGTCTATTAGAAAGAACATGAAGCTTCTAAGACAAAACTCAGATTTGCCCTCCTGTCTGTTTTTTCCTGCCTGAATAGAGATGAGCTGCTTCCTAAATGTCTTTTTTTTTTCCACTGAAAATTGTGCCTCAAAATCACTTGCCTTGAAGACTAGTTAATCTGGTCATAATATGGGCAACCTACAAGTAAAGGAATAAAGAAATTCTTGCCACATAGAGAAGCCCTTCTGAATTTTAATAGCATCATTAATTCCCTCTATGACCTGAGGCAAATCACTTAATTGCTAGCTGTCTTTCTTTTTTGATCCAAGGATAATATTAACATCCTTCTCTACATCCTTATGAGGATATATATATAGATAGATAGATTGCAAAGGCATTTTCAGAATATGAGACACTGTAGTGACATTTGATGGACCTCAAATATTGCTTCGGTGCCTCTCCTAGAGGTGGATGGTTGGAGAAAGGGAGAATCATATGAGCTAAAGGATGTTTATAGAGTACAGAGCTATCTATTCCTGAATCCCCAACTAGCTGGTGTCATTCACTCTTGTTGTGGATCATATCTGGGATGGGCTACTTGGTGCACTGATCTTCCCCCTTTCTTTATGCATTTTTCTGGTTTCTATCCTATTTGTCAGAGGACATAAAATTTAAATTAAACCTTTTTTCTTGGTATTGTATCTCCAGGAAAAATTAGATTAGGGAGCCGGTTGTAAAATAATATTGGCACTTTGGGTTTAGGGTTAGATTAAAACATGTTTGTTTAGCATTTAATCATTGCCGTGTGCTTTTACATCACATATCATCTTATTTTTGAGCCTTATAATACTTTGTAAGAAGAATATCATCCTAATTTATAGAAGAGGAGATTGAGTTCCAAAAGACAGGATGTTGACCAAATCTATGACACTGAGAAATGACAAACTCAAATCCATATTTTATGATTCTGCATGGAGTAATCTTTTATTCCATTATTCCAGACTGCCTCTGTGTTTTCTACCAGAGACAGGTGACACCCAGCTATAAACCATGATCAAATGGAATCAAGAGAGGATAGATAGGAAAGGGTGGGGATTGGTTGAAAAAGCAAACATAAAGGAACTTATCATTTGAAGCCAAATTCGAGATTTTTTTATTTAGGCAGTGAAAGAAAATATGTGCTCCTTCAAGATTAATTTTAGTATTCTAATGAATTAAAATTAATTCAGTTAATTAATCAGTTATTCTCCACCAGCACATTCAGGAGAGGTATTTTTAATTCCCAGTAAAGATGATGACTTGATTTCTTGATGATGTTACTAGCCAACCACTCAACTCCATCCGCACCCCCAAAATAAAGGGGGAAAAGGAGAGTTGATTTTCATTCATTCATTATGCATCTGTTTGCTACCATTTGTCAAGAAGCTTTATTTTAATGGGTGGAGGGGGAGAACAAACAAGTAAGTAGATTATTATAATACAGTCAGTGCAATAAAATAAGATGGCACCAAACCCAGAAGGAAGGGCAGCCTTATGGTGAATTAGCCATTAGTTACACTCATTAAGTAAGATTTAGGTCAGTAGTGGGGGAAATGGAGCTCTGTAGATTAAGGAAGAAGTGGAGAGAGGTAAGCAAGTGTTCCACTGAAAGACCTCTATGGCCTGCTAAGAAAACTTTATTCTTAATGCTGTTGCAGCTACTGATGTAGGGAACCAAATTAGAAAGGTCTATGGGGTAGATGTATTTGAGGACCTGGAAGATCTGTGGCTGACTCAGAAACATTTGAGAGGGTTGTTAGTGAAATCCAAGCCAGGAAATACCAGGTAAGGAGAAGTTACGGTATTTGCTTCGTATCATTTAACTCATACCTGGGCAAACTAGAACTCAGGTCTCTTAGACCCTGGACGGGCACTTTTTTCTCCCATCCCACCTTTTCTTCCTTTAGAGATTATATTCCTCTTGGGATGTGTGCTGAGATTCTAAAACATCTTTAATATAATTTCATTCTTTACTAGAACCAAATATTTATCATGATGGTGCTAGTGTTGAGACACTTCTCGCCGGCAGATCTATCCACATGATCTCATTTGGTTTTCTGCAGAGAATGCTAAAGTTCTTTTTCCTTCTATGGGTTAAAAATAAAGATTCCCTCAATTTCCTTAGCCAAATGCTTAAAACTTCAAGCTTTGACTTTCTTTATATTGCTGTTTGGAGAGTAAAGCAAAGTTGTTTCGCTTTATTCTTTAGTATCCAAAGATAACGGCTCATTGTTAATGAGAATTGTAGGGCCAGTTCGAGTGCAGTGATAAGTTCAGAGCATAAAAGATCATATATCAACATGACCTCACTAACCTTCTCTGTAGTAAATGACAAACTGCTAGAAATAGCCTTTGGATCAGGTCACAGAGACACTAAAATACTCACCCTTCACTGTAGAACTCCATTGAACCCTATCTATCATTTACCACCTTCAATCATAGAAGCTTGCTTCAATGCTTAACAGAATTTCAAAAAAATAAATAAAAGGAGAGAGAACTTCCTTCCAATAATGCAACTTCTGGTTTTATTTAGCATCTCTTTGGACTTTTGAAATAATGTGGGGAAAGATCACAGCACGTTGTACCATGCTTCTTGCATTTGTACAGAGATTGTGGTTTTAGAAAAATGCAAGGCTTTAGGGCCAGTGGATTTCATTCTGGGACTGTGCCCCTCTTCCCTTAACATCATTTCATTACTATAAGGATAGAACACATATATGACATTTCTCTTTCATTTACAGTAGAATTAGACCAAGCTAATAGAGATTTTTTAGCTTTTTAAGAGAAAGAAAATAGTGTGATTTAACCCAGGGATTCTAAAGCCACCAGCTTTATTACACATACTTGCCACAAACACTTATTCCCAAACTTCAAATAAGTGTCATTGTTCTTGCTTCTGAATAAGTATGTGAGAGACTTTTCTACTCTACTTAGAAAATCAGGATTTTTAAAAAATTGGTTTTAGGGAAATGCATATACCCTCCAAGTACCATTAACCATTTCACGCTCATGAATAATTTTCATGTCTTTTTCAATTAAGAAAGAAATATTTGGGAAGGCACAAAAATAGAATATATTTTAGTATAGGTTGTTGAACTTCTTAGTTTACGATTGAGTTATTATTGAGATTTTAAATTGTACATATTGCATATTATGTACATATTATTATTCTACTTATTATGCATTTGAGTTTGAGTCAGGCACAGTGACTCACTGGAGAAATGATATAGTGCCATATAGTCACTCTTGCATTTATAAAACATACAAGGAGCCAGGCGTGGTGGCAAACGCTTGTAATCCCAGTACTTGGGAGGCTAAGACCGGAGTATCTGGGTTCATGGCCAGCCTCAGCTACTTAGTGAGGCCCTCTGCAACTTAGTGAGACCCTGTTCCAAAATAAAGAATAAAAAATAGGATTGGGGATGTAGCTCGGAGGTACATCCCCTGGGTTCAGTTCCCAGGACCACAAAAAAAAAATCTTACAAGGATAGCAGCAGAAAAATAATTTGCTGAATGAATGAATGGATTGTGACTTCACATATACTCAACACAAAAAGAGCATGTCTTCCTATGGTTCCATCTAAATTACAATAAAGCAACTGATCAATAAGATTTCTTTTTTAAAAGTTGTTGTTTCAACTACAGCTTTTTAGGTGTTTTTGTCATCTCAATATCTATCATTTCACATACGTATTATACTATGACTAATTTAGTCAAGAAAAGAAAAATCACAACATGAATATTGTGCCAGTCAGAAAAATACATGTATAACAACAAAATAGATCTATTACCTACATGTAACCAGATCTTAAAAGAGCAGTTTTCTGGGCATGAAAATGTGTGACCTTAATACCAATGGCATACTGAAGCCTCGTGGCATTCCTCCCAGCAGCCTGTACTGCAGGAGACCTCTTTATTATGTGGCCCCATTGGATCCTCAGCAACTAAGCCACTGTTGAAAAGCTCTTAGAGTTTATGTCATTGCCATCAAAGAAACTTCAAGAACATCCTACTCTGTGAATCAGAAATGGGAAAGATTATTCCCGACTCACTCACTGCTAGCACTTAAAAGTCACCGTGTGGTGAATAAGGTAGAAGGGGCGTGCGTGGTGAGGCACGGAGGAAAGGAAAGCCCCCACTAAAGCAAGAAATATTCATGACTCAGTAGAAAGCCCATCATTGAATCAAACTGTTCATAGAGAACCTGCCATATGCTTGGAGTGATGGTGATTTAAGGAACTATAAACTGTTTCCACCTTCAAGATTATTCCATTTGAGTCTGAGAAACCAAACAAATGCATGTGCAACGAACATAGAGAAAGCCCACAGCCTGCCACTGTAATGACAGAACAATAATCAAAATACAGGTGCTCTCAGCTAGGTAGATGCTGCTCATTTGAGGTACTTATCACTGTCATTAGTCCTGACACAGAATCAATATAGAAACAAAACAGAGATGGGTGCTGCCGCTGCCCGGCCTGACTTCCAACAATGTCAGCTTTGGACAGAACTGGCAGAAGTCACATGAATCCTATATCTATATTGTTTCCAAGGACAGGTAAATGATCACACACAAAAGGCTTTGCCAGCCATCTTTCCCAACAAAGCTAACCTGGGGGAGTTAACTCAGGGAATAACAGAAGAGTTAGTCATAAAAAAAAAAAACTCATTGAAAGAATACATGCCAGCCAAGCATTTGGGTGGGGGTAAGCAGAAAATAAGTGGACGGATGAATCAATGGGTGAGAAATGAGAGTTTTGAGTACTGATACATGCTATGAAGAAGTTTCTATGGCTAATGTAGTAGGATCACTTCAGGCTTGCTTGGCAAGCATCAATGAAGCCTTCTTAGAAGAGGGAACATTTGAATTGAAACATCAGTGAAGAGAGAGCCAGTCATCCATTGAAATGGAGGAAGAGCATTCAAGCAGAAGGAAATCAAGCAAATGCAATGTTTCTAAGGTGGAAAGAATATCATTTAATGTGTGGGACAGAAAGAAGGCCAGCATGACTGGAGTAAATGAAGGGAAAAGTTAGTGAAGATGAAGGTGGACTAGACAGGTGTCCAATGATGTAGATTTCTGTAGCCCACAATAGAGTCTAGATCTTTTACTGGTTGCAGTGAACAGACTTTTGAATATTATAGGTTAGGGAATAGTTAAATCTTTTCTTCACTTTAGAAAAAATATTGCTAAAGCTATAGAATAGTAGACGGTGATGCCAGGGAGGTTATAGCATCCATTCAGGTGAAAGATGAAGGAGAATTGAACTGGACTATAGTAGTTTCATCTCTACAGGACAGAAGTAATTAGACTTGGGACATATTTTGGTGTAAAGACAACAGGAGTTAATGGTGCATTTGGATGCATCAGGGGAAGGTAAAAGTGGAATTAAGACTAAGTAAGTGCTACTGCCATTAAAGAGGCCCCTGAGAAGTCCAGAGGGATGTGACACATGACTTAATGAAAGGGACTGGCTTTCCACTGTCTCATGAGCAGTTCATCCACTGTAACATGTGAGGCATATATGTAACAAAGGAAGTAGATTAGGAAATGTTAGGAACATGTGGCATCTCCCAAATAATTTTATTTCTTTTGTTTTTCCTATGAGATAACAAGCATAAATTAAGAATAAATTGGCCAGGCATGGTGGTACAAGCCTGTAAACCCAGTACTTGGGAGGCTGAGACAGGAAAATCGCAGGTTCAAGGCCAACCTCCGCAATTTAGTGAGACCTTCAGCAACGTAGCAAGACCTTGTTTCAAAATGAAAAATAAAATAGGGCTGGGGTTGTAGCTCAGAGGTAGAATGCACCTGGGCTCAATCCCCAGTCCTCCCACCACACATACACACACAAATTGATGAAAGTCAGTGTTGGGTGTTTGAGGAAAGAGAAGTTGTAAAATAATCATCTTGGGAAAGGGAAAAATTGAATTTATAGGCAAGTATGGTAAGATAATGTAAAAATATCAAAAGCCAACTTTTTTTTTTTGCAGTACTGGGGATTGAACCCAGGGGCATTCTACCTCTGAGCTACATCTCCAGCCCTATTTTTTATTCTTTATTTGAAACAGGGTCTCACTAAGTTGCAGAGGGCCTCACTAAGTAGCTGAGGTTGGCCACGAACCTGTGATCCTCTGGTCTCAGCCTCCCAAGTACTGGGATTACAAGCGTGCGCCACCACACCCTGCTAAAAGGCCAAATTTGATATGTAGTCCTCTTTGAAATGAGGACAATTAACACGATTGCATGATTTTTCCAATGATAATCTCCCTGGGTGCTAGCAGAGCATCAGTAGGTAGCTGAGTTTACCTACTGGTATTAGTTTTCTCTTGATCTTTAAACATAACTCAAATGTAGTAACATTAAACATCACAAATGTATTATTGTACAGTGCTGGAGGTCAGAAGCCCAAAATGAATATCGCTGGGCTAAATTCAAGATGTCGGAGCTGGGGTGGTGGCACATGCCTGTCAGCCCAGTACTTGGGAGGCTGAGACAGAGGATCAAGGGTTTGAAGCCAGCCTCAGCAACTTAGTGGGGACCTCAACAACCTAGTGAGACCCTGTTTCCAAATAAAAAATAAAATAGGGCTGGGGGTGTAGCTTGGAGGTAGAATGCCCCTGGGATCACTCCCCAGCATCACACACACATACACACACACACACACACACACACACACACGTCAGCAGGGCTGCATTCCTTCTGGAGGCTCTAGATGAGAATCCATTTCTCTGCCTTTTCCAGCTTCAAGAGCTCATTTCCTTGTCCGTTGCTGCCGTTGATAGTCAAAGCTAGCAATGGTTTCCATGGCTCTGCCTCAGCCGCTTCTATTGCCCAGGTGATTACACTGCGCTCACCTGACTAATACAGGATAATCTCCATCTCAAGGCCAGCCGATAGGCAACATTACTTCTACCTGCAGCTTAAATTCCACTTCACCATACAATCAACATTGCGATGGTTTGGATTTAGAATGACCCCCAGAGCTCCCCTCCTAGACTAGGTGGCCATGTTGGAGGTAGAGCTTGTTTACTGAGGAGGGATCCCTGGGGGCGTGGCCTTGGGGACTACATATATGGTTCCTCCTCCCCTTGCTTCTCTTTGCGTTTCTGGCCTCCATGATGTGAGAGCGCAATCCCTCCGTGTGCTTCCCCTCTCTCCGCTTCCCTGTCCCATGCCCTGAGCTCCACAGATGGGACCTGAACTATGAGCAAATAGATCCTCCTTCCTCTAAGTTGTGGTTGTCACAACTTAGGTGTCACATTTGGGGTCACAGCAGTGAGAATGCTGACGGAAACAAACTTACTCACACACGTAGGGATTAGGTAGTAGGCATCTTGTAGAGCCATAACTTTTCCTACCACACCATGGTTGTGGTTTTGTCAAGTGAAATATAATAAAAAGAAGAGAAGGTTGAGGAAGTTGAGAGTGTTTTTAACAAACTGGGCCTGGTGGTGCATGCCTGTAATCCTAATACTTGGGAGGCTGACACAGGAGGATCCCAGGTTCAAGACTAACCTCAGCAGTTTAGCAAGATTCTCAGCAACCTACTGAGACCCTGTTTCAAAACAAAACAAAAAGGAATGGGGGTGTAGCTCAGAGGTAGAATGCCCCTGGGTTCAATCTCCAGTACCACACAAATAAAGAGTGTTTTCAAGGAATGGTTATAGAGCTGAACCAAACACTCCAAGCTATAAGGACAGATGAGAATATGAGAAGAGTAGTTAGGAAGGGGCCAGCTAGCAATGTCAAGCAGTGATTGGTCTCAAGGAAAATTTTCTAGAGTGGTAGTACTGGAATTGATGAACTCGAAGAATAGGAGGTTAAGGACAGAGGGTAGAAGATTTAACAATGAGATTTCAGAGGTGTGGGGGATATTGGTGATTGCAAGGTTTATGAGTTTTGGAACTGAAATACTCAAAGAAAGGGGTAATATGGCACATGCCTGTAATCCAGTACTTTGGAGGCTGAGACAGGAGGATTGCATGTTCAAAGCCAGCCTCAGCAACTTAGTGAGACCCTCAGCAACTTAGCAAGACCCTATTTCAAAATAAAAGGGCTAGAATGTAGCTCAGAGGCAGAATGCCCATGGGTTCAATCCCAAGTATTTCAAAAGAAAAAAATGGAAGGAAGAAAGAAAGAAGTAATAAGTCACTGTCCTGTAAAATAAGTTAGGTATCTGTAAGGTTTTTGTAAGGTTCCAACTGCTTATTTTTGAAGAGAATAAATGCAGCTTATCATTTGGGAAAGTACACCCAGTTCCACACCGTTTCTGGCCTCTGACCCTCTCTCCAGCCTGAGCTGCATGGGGACTGGGGAGAGCAGCACATGGAGAGGTAGCCCCGTCACCCAGGGAAGCACAGGCCAAAAGAGCTGTGCAAGAGACTGATGCTCTGTATGCGGAAGACAGGCCAGTCTATTTGGAGGCTAGTAAATGGTTTAGAAAATTATGTGTAAATGTTCCCGCTAAAGAATGGCAGAGCTATCTGGTATGACCATATAGTACCTAGGGAACATTCTGTATCTAATTTACTAAGGATGTTTCTATTTTGAACTTAAAACTATTTCATGCTTTATTTTGCAATACAAATATGGGTCATCTCATTGCAGTGTTCATTGAAAAAAATCTCTCTTTAGTGTACTCTACCCAGGAAGCATTGAATTAGTTCTGCTCTATTGAAACCAGCACAGAATTGTCTGCAAAGTGAATAGTTTCTATTAGTAAAATATCATAATTTTCTTCCAGGACTATACAACTACTTTGTTTTCAAGGCAGTACAAAATGACAGTTTACTGAAAACAAGAGGCCAGGTTTGTATGTTCTCTATAATTTGGGGGTGAATATGAGCCAGATGAGGAATCTCCGGAGTAAAACTAGAGAATCAACTAAATGATACATTTGGTGTTCCAAGGTCCATGATTAATTGGATGTAATTATTGGAATTATAGTATTAGAAAATAAGGATTTGCCTTATGCCTTTCAAAGAGAATTTAGCAAAAATGCTTGGTTTTTTTAATAGCTAGCAACATGTGCACATACATCTTCTAAGTGATTTCCTAAAATAACAGAAGCTACTGTGTTGTCAAATATGCAAATTCAAGTGGACATTTTTTAAAAGTCATATTATTTTCATGAAATTTCTAGTAGCCTCATGTTTCATCCCACATCATTCCCTATGTTCACATTCTCCTATCCATCCTCCCCAAACCCTTCTTTCTTTCAACTTTTCAATTTTTAGAAATCCTGTGAAGCCCAGCTTTTCCACAGAGACCTCATTGACCATGAGACCCACATGCTGTTCATTTCTGACTTTGTTTTGGCCTTGGGGTTAGTACAACTGTTCCAAAGTCAAATGGTTTCTGTTGCCCAGCTTTAACATTTAACAGTTGAAAGTCTACATGTACAAATTGAATTCTGACATGGTTCTCCCACATCCGTACAGAAATAGCCTGGTCCTGGACCCAGAGTTATGTCCAAAAGCATGCTTTATTGATTGATTGACTAGACAATTGATTCAGGCCTTAATTCACCACCCCACCTTCACCCACCCTGGCCACCTTTTAAGAACTTTCCAGATTGAGATTAATTTTGTTGGCAGCAAGGACACTGGTGGCAGGGAAATAGAACAATGTATAGACTCTAGGCTGCAGTTATCTATTTCATAAGCAATTTTAACTACTTTTAGAAACAAGCCAATTCTCCAATAAACACTCATCCACCAAGAGGTTATCCCAAAAGGTATTTTATATGTACATGTGTGCATATGGGAATGGCAAAGCTATAGCATATCTTTTCTGAATCCCTGCCCTCACGGAGCTTATAGTGATTCTGATTTGAAAAACAACATGGTATGTCGAGAGAGAAATCACATTAGACTAAATGATCATGATATAATATGCCAGCCACATTGGAATTTTTGTTTTCTGCTGTTTTCTACTAAAATGTGAGCACCATAAACAAAGACTATGTCTGCATCATTCATTGTTGTGACCTTACTAACTGACACAATGCCTGCATGTAGTAAACACTAGGTAAATATTAAGCTAAAACAGAATTACTCTTTGACATACAGGAGACTGGGGGTGAGTGGAAGGGTCATTAGTACTTTCTAAGACCGCAAATGTAGCAAACATGGCTATAACCCAGTGCGCTCCCTAAATGTTCACGTGAACAGAAGCAGTAAGTCAGGTCCTATAAGGGAGTGAGTTACGAGGGGCCATGGACATCCAATCAAACCAGGAAGCAGGATGTGGCGTAGACGAGAGGGAAAGAGTACCGTGCTGTAGCCAACAATCAGGACTCATGAGCACCAAATCTCAGTTAAAGCTGGCGCTGGGAAGTTCAGCTTGGCTTCTGAGACATTGAATTTTATTTTTATTTATTTATTTTTTTGTGGTACTGGGGATTGAACCCAGGGGCATTCTACCTCTGAGCTACACCCCCAGCCCTATTTTTTATTCTTTATTTTGAAACCGGGTCTCACTAAGTTGTGGGGGGCCTCACAAAGTAGCTGAGGCTGGCCGTGGACCCAGGATTCTCTGGTCTCTGCCTCCCAAGTACTGGTATTAAAAGCGTGCGCCACCACGCCCGGCTTGAGACATTGAATTTTAGCAAGGGAAGTTTGTTTAATTCCTGGTCCCACTGGACAGGCAGGTGGAAGTGAACTTATTCAATCAAACTGGGCTGCTGAACCCGAATTAGTGAATCTGCAGGTGAGGCCCCTAGGGAATGTCACTCAGAGTAAAGCAAGGAGTCTTTAATGGTTAGCAAATTTGTCTCTTTGTATAAAAATAATACATATATGCATAAATAGATATACATGTAGATGCATAGATACAAATGAACATCTTCCATTCAAGTCCCTAATTAATGCAAGGGTTACTTCTATTCGAAGAGAAGTAGAGGAATTTCATATCTATTTTAACTACTTTATTGTGGTACAGTTGACATACAACCAACTGCATTTATAGAGATGAGACATATCCATCATTCTTTTTCCTCACCCTGGAAAGATCCTTATACCTCTGTCATCTCTTTGGGCCAGTTATTGATTCAATCTCGTCATTCTTTTTGCCTACTCCATGAAAATGGACCTAGATTGGTAAACACTTCCTTTGCAGCATGTCAAGTTTTATCAGCAGGAGGCACTGGAGAGATCTTACCAGAGGAAAGGGTTTTGCTTCTGGGTTCTGGGGAGTGCACTGGACAGGCACTTTCAGTATATCTGCTTCTCCAGTGCCAGGCTCCTCTGGGGGGACACATCCTACCACCAGCTCCTCTGCAGCTCAGGAGGGTGGAGTTCAGGCAACTTGTACCAGTGCTGCACCACAGCAACTTCCTTGGCTGTGTACTGAGCCAAGGTTGTACCCTCTCTCTATTTCAACCTTGTTGTGTTTGTGTGTGGGGGGGTTCTTCCTCAAGTGCTCTGCCAAGGTTGTACCCTCTCTCTATTTCAACCTTGTTGTGTTTGGGAGGGTTCTTCCTCAAATGCTCTGCCATGGTTTTACCCTCTCTCTGTTTCATCCTTGTTGTTGGGGGGGGGCTTTTCTTCAAGTGCTCTTTCTCAGCATTCAGTGTGATAGCTCCTTCTTATATTTGCTATTTCTATAGACTTCTCCTTACCTCTTATCAGCCAATCCCTGGGTACTCCAACCCCCATTCTAGACAGTATTTATTTACATTAAGTTTTCTTTGTTTGAATTACTGTGTTCTTTCTCTCTCTTGATTGGACCCAGACTATCTATATATCTATACCCTCCATATATCCCAATCTATATCTGTGTGTATATATGTGTGTGTGTGTGTGTTTTAGATAGATACACACACACACACACACATCTAGATTCCTTCCCACCCAACCCTTCTTACTACTCTTCTCCCCACCCCCAAGCATACACTGATCTGCTTTATGTCACTGTAGATTAGAATGTATTTTCTAGCCAGGCATGGTGGCACACGCCTCTAATCCCAGTACTTGGGAAACTGAGACAAGAGGATTGCAGGTTCAAAGCCAGCCTCAGCAACTTAATAAGACTCTCAGCAACTTAGTGAGACCCTTTGTAGCTTGAAGGTAGAATGCCCCTGGCTTCAATCCCCAACACCACAAAAAGAAAAAGAAGAAGAAAAAAAAGAATGTATTTTCTATAAGTAGAACTCAAAGATTTTCTCCTATATTTTCTTGTACAAGTTTTATAATTGTAGATTTTATGTACATGAGGTCTGCGATCCATTTTGAGACAATATTCACATATGGTGCAAGATACAGAAGCAGTTTGTGGTTTTTGTTCCTGCATATGGATATCCAGTTGTTTCAGTACCAGTTGTTGAAAAGACAATCATTTCTCCATTGAATTGCCTTTATACCTTTGTCCAGAAGCCGTTGTCCATTCAGATGTGTGTTTAGTTCTGACTCTCTCTTCTCTCTGGACTCTCTCTTCTGTTTCATTGAGCTACTTGTCCATCCTTATATGGATGTCACACTGTATTAACTAATATAGCTTTATAATAAGTCTTGAAATCAAGTAATATTAATCATAACTTTGTTCTTTTTCAAATTTGCTTTAGTTGTTTCAGGTCCTATTCACTTCCATATGAATTTTAGAATACTCTTGTCTATTTCTACTAAAAGAAAGAAAAAATGTCTGCTGAGGTATTAATTGGATTACATTAAATCTATAGATCAATTTAGGTCAAATTGACAACTTGACAATATTGAGTTTTCCAATCCATGAACAAAGTATATCATTTCTTATCTTATTATTGGGTCATCTTTAATTTCTCCTAGCAATGTTTTGTAATATTCAGTATACATGTTTTGCATACCTTTTGTCAGCTTTATTTCCTAAGTAGCCCATATTTTTGTTATTTTAATGGCATTGAATTTCATATTGATCTATGCTATTATTGTATATTGAATTACAAGTGAACTTTATGTATTGAGCTTGTATTCTGCAACCTCACTAAAGTCTTTCATTCTAATAGCATTTTTATAGGTTCCATTAATCTCTCTACATAGATAATCATGTCATCTGCAAATAAAGACAGTTTTACCCTACCTTTCCAATATGACTTTTCTTTTTCTTGCCTATTACACTGGCTAGAACCTACAACAACAATGTTAAGTAGGTGTGGTGAGAACAGACATCCTTGTCTTGTTCCTTACTTTAGGGAAAAAGCATTAAGTCCTTCATCAGTATGTATGATGGTAGCTGTAGATTTTTTGCAAATAAGCTTTATTAGATCAAGAAAGTTTTTTTTCAATTCCTTCATTTGCTTAGGGCTTTCATAAATGATGGATTTCATCAAATTATTTCTTAGTATCTATTGAGGTAATTATGCTTTTTCTCTTATAGCCTGTTACTCTGGTGTTATAGCTGGAATCTGGAATATCCCCACAAATCTCATGTGTTGAAGACTTGGTCAATACAGCAGTGACCAGGGTGGGGCTTTGGGGAAGTGATTGGACTACTGGTAGGTGGTGGAAACTAGGCAGGTGGGGCACGGTTGGAGGAAATAGGTCACATGGGGGAGGAAGTATGGTCCATAGCTCCTTCCTCTCTCTCTCTCTTTCTGCTTCCTGGCTATCTTGAGCTGAGCAGTTTTCCTCTGCCATACCTTTCTGCCATGATGTTCTGTCTCACCTCAGGCCCACAGCAATGGAGCCAGCTAACCCTGGACTGAAACTATGAGCCAAAATAAACCTTTTCTCCTCTAAGTTGTTCTTGTCAAACATTTTGGTCATTGTGAAGAAAAGTTGACCAACACATCTAGTAAGGTGCATTATTTGATTTTAAAATCTGAAAATATTCTTGGGATAAATCTCACTTCCTTGTGGTCTATTTTTTAAATTTTTTTCTATTTTCTGTTTGAAACTCAGGAGAAGAAAAAACAGTCAGAAAAATATGGTGATGCTTTTTTAATTCCTTATTTAATTTTAGTAAGTAATTTGGGCTTCAGGGAAGAATAAAACCTATGTTTGCTTCCCATTACTTCTCAGTCTCATTTCCAACACAAGTCTTTTGTGCAATTTCTGAGATGGGCTTAATGGAAAATTTTTAATATGCCATCTGCTGGTCTTCTAATTTTAGCACTAGTAACAAATGCTGAGATAACAACCTTATAGGATTTATATCTATATGGTAACTTTTCTCCAACAGTATAATGTTCAAGCATTTTTTCCTCACTAATTATTTTCTAGGAATGGGTTATTGTATACTTTCTCAGAACCTTGTCTTGGTTTTCAACTTTTGCATTATACCTGACACTTTATAATTACCATGAACAAGTGATTTCAGTAATGGTATAAACTTCAACTCTGAACCAGCAAGGGATTTCCTTCAAAATGAAACTTTCAACTCCATCCTAAATGTTCTTTTATGCTCTTAGGGCACCAACTTCTGGACAGTCATTTTACTATAGTTGCCATAAATCAATACATCATGTTTATGTACTGCATAAAAGAGGTAGTTATATATAAAAGAGTATGGATAAAAGAATATATAGATATATAAAAGAATATATATATAATCTCTAATAAAGAATATATAGAGATAAAAGAACATATATACTCTGTACTGTTAATTATATAAAAGTACAAATATAGTATATTGTGAGTGGGGAAGGGAAAGTGTCTTTTATGTAGGCCTTCTTGTTCACTCGAGGAACATTTATGGGAAGCTAAATCTATGTAGGTTTCTTTTGTTAATAGTACTTCTTAATTTGTTATCTCTCTCCTAAATGATGGTATTTTATCATTTCATTTGATAGGCCTATTTTAACAGATAGATAGCTACTCTTAGATTAGTCATACGATAGGTGATAATGTAATTTATTTCAAGTCGGAATAGTTCTTGCATTTCTGGGAATCCCATTATCCTGAAAACTTTGCCCTATTCTCTTATTTTCATGAAATTACCTCCTTAGCTTAATTACAAGTGCAGTGTTTCCCCACAGGCAATATAATATCTACTTACCCTAAACACCTCAAAGTCAAGAAAACTTAGAGTGTTAAGTAAAATTGATTCGTTCAGACCAGATCGAAAACAACATTACAGCTTACTGGTTAATCAATGTAAATTTTGCTAATGCCATAAGGAGTCAAATCTATTTGTAAAGGAACACATGTGTAGTGTATTTCATAAATCTGTATTTTCTCTGCAATGATAATTTGCTGTCTTTAAGGTAGTTTTGTAAGACAAAAAGATTATTTTCTCAATATATCCTATTTAATTGTACAGCATGAATTATGTTCTAAGTATGGCAAGAAATGTGTACAGAATTATATAGAAAAATCTGTTGATACAGAACACTATTAGGGCTATTTATAAATTTAAAACCTAGTCATCTAGTTTCTATAGGAAATTTATAGTTGCATTCATCCTACCTAAAGAAAGTCAGGCTGGGGATGTAGCTCAGATGTAGGGCCCTGGGTTCAATCCCCATTACTGAAAAAAAAAAAAACAACGACCTCACTCCATTTGCCAGATGTGGTGGTGCATGCCTGTAATCCCAGAGGCTGAAACAGGAAGATCACAGGTTCAAGGCCAGCCTCCGCAAATTAGCAAGGTTGCTCAGCAACTTAACAAGACACCCCATTTCAAAATAAAAAGTAAAATAGGGCTGGGGGTGTAGCTCAGATGTGGAATGCCTCTGGGTTCAACTTCTGGTACAAAAACAAAAGGAGGGGGAGGGAAGGAGGGAGGGAGGGAGTCAGCCAGTTAGTCAGTCAGTCTATTCTATAGTGATCACAAGAATAAGAAGGCCCCACTTTTTACTGAATTTAATTTTTGAATTTAATTCTTTACTGAATTTTAATTCTGCATAAGGGTAAATGTTGTTTGTGGTTACGTTTCCTGATCAAATGAATGTTCGCTATCAAATAAATATAAATATAATCAACATTACATTACAATAAAAAAGATATAACAAAAGATATAACAAATATAAACTGATGACTGAAAGTAGTAAAATTATGCTGCTGATCATATAGAATAGCACAAACAGACAAATTACTTATTCCTAATTATTTATACACATAATGCCTGCTACTCCACTATGTGGTAACGTAAGTAGTATATTAGCTAAAACATACTTTAAAGTCTTACTGATGCTTCCATGGCTTAGATTTTGGAGAACTTCTGAGGGATTGTGTTGATTTTCAGGTCTGCCCATAAATATTTGAGCTACTGCCTTCTTTTCCTAATGTATTTTCCCTCTAGCAAGAAAAACTTTCACTCATAATTATTCTGTTGACCTTAAAATTCCCTCAAAATAATGTAGCCCCTGGTTACTCAGTGCTAATGTTCACAGCTATGAGAGTAGTTCACACTTTACTGGGAAGCCATAAAAAAAAAATATCTCCAGGTCATTACTCACAAAATCCTGTTTTCCTCTTCTAGGGAGCTTTGAAAGTGCTCCCAGAAACTGCGAAGATGAGCAGTATTCCAGAGTACTTACTCCAAAATCTGTCAAAGTTTTAAGTGAATGGATAAAGGGTGGCAAAATTTAAGGTCTGGGTGTAAATTAAGCTTGGATTGAGGAAGATGGTATTCAAAGCCACAAAAATGGCGCTGGTGACATAATCCTGAGGCTGCAGGAAACTGGAACTAAATGTATTCTCCTTTTTCTTTGTATTTGCTCCCATCCCATTTCTTCAAAACTTTCTGCATTAATAGAGTAAAAAGGAGTCAGCATGGCTTTTAGGGAAGCTACATTAACTTTTCAAGGTTAGCACCTGCATATTTCATGCCTAACATGTAGCTGAACAAAATCTAGTACGTGCTGAAATAAAATCAGCTCTGTTTAAGTGGTGCCAGGAGTGACCGCTGAGATGAGGTTAAGTGTAGGATTTTGCAGCATCCAGGGAACTGGGACTAATCCCAGGAAACCCCAAAGCTGAGCAGAGTTGAGAAACCACCAAGAATATAATGGCTGTTAAGAGCCTGGGCGTGAGGTACCAAGCACCACTGATTTAAATGCTCACTGATGCTCAGAAAAGGGATGTGAGTGTGGATTTGTGTGCCTCTAACTTAAACCCATAGTCACCACAGGTAGAAGGCAAGGTATATCTTATTGCTAGGTATCTGAATGCACACAAGCACAAAATTCTCTGTTAGTATTTTTAACAAATATGCCCCTCAGTTAGGAGTCAGAGAAATAAGGGTTCAATTCCAAGTCCTGTCACTTGCTTGACATGTGATTTTTATAACCTATAAAAATCTCAGCTGGGTGTGGTGGTGTGTGCCTATAATCTCAATTCTTGGGAGACTGAGACAGGACTGCAGGTTCAAGGTCACCCTCGGCAAGTTAGCAAGACTCTCAGCAACTTAGTGAGACTCTGTTTCAAAATAAAATAATAAAATAGGGCTGGGGGCATAGCTCAATGATAGAATGCCCCTGAGTTTAATCGCCACAAAAAATACTCTATAGTTTAAACATTTCTTAAAGCAAATATCACATATCCCCTCCCTGCTTTTTTGATAACAGGATTGTTCAAAATATCAAAAAGGATAAAATATATAGGTGTGCTTTGAAAATTACAGCACTAGATATTAAGAATATAGTCAATCAACAAGAAATGAATTATCATGTTCTCCAGAGTCATTGAGTTGTGGTTCTCAAATGTTGCACTCAGTTTTCAAGAGCTTTTCCGTATCTTTTTTTTATCATCCATACTAGTATTTAGTTAGTATTTTTCTTTAAATCAACTCATTTTTTTCTTTTCATGCCTACTTTAAAGTAATATTCATAAAATCAGAGGCCAGTGCACCTATTATATAATTTCAGTACATATTAAAGTGAGTTCATGCTAACTAAAACTTTTTAAAGTTCTCTATATCACGCTTCAACAAATGTTGCTAGAGAAAAGGAGGCCTTAAAATATAGGCAAGTAGTTGAAACTGAACAGGTTAAGGAATAAAAGCCTTCAAAAGTTTTGTCAGTGGTGCACACCTGTAATCCCAGTACCTGGGAGGCTGAGACAGACGAAGCGCAGGTTCCAGATCAGCCTCAGCAACTTACCGAGACTCCCAACAACCTAGAGAAACCCTGTATCAAAACAAAAAATAAATAAATAAAGGGCTGGGGGTGTAGCTCAGAGGTAGAATGTTCCTGGGTTCAATCCCCAGTACAAATAAAATAAAATAAAATAAAATAAATAATAAAATAAAATAATAAAATAAATACAGCATTGATTCTTAAGGTACATTGGAAGTTGGAAATTTATTTTGAAAATTGTTTATATTAGCTAAAGTCATCTGGAAATGTGAAGTTTAAAGAAAAATTTTGATTTGGAGTTTAAAAAAGCAGTCTATCTTGGTCCAGCAACTTGTGTTTGCCAGAGGAAGGAGACACTGGTACATTCGGCAGTTCAGAACTTTTCTCAACTGTGTTTTTAATGTGACTCAACATGTTGGCATTATGATGTGATGAGAATGATTGAGTTTGTAGTAAGAGTATATTGTATGACTTTTGGGCATAAGCATTCAATCCAAAATCGCATTTTTTTGGTAGAGAAACAACTTTATTATGATAAGCCAGCTGATGGAAGAGGGCAGGGATTCTCATCCTACGGGGCTGTCTTGCGGGGAAGCTGATGTGGAGGTGGTTTACATTAGAGATGATGTAAAATGGTGGCAGTCTTATCACAGGTGGATGCTTGTAGCCAAATGATGCACATCTGATCTTAATCTCCAAGTCCCTCAAGGTCTTCTAGTTCTGAAAATCTCAAAAACAAAGATCATGTTTCCTTGGACTATCCTTGTCACTGGTAGGTTTTCTTAACATGCAGTTCCTTACATATTAAACAATGCACATGGTAGAGGGGTAGCTGCCCCAACGTCCTCTTGCTGATCACCAAACTCCTGGTAGTGAAAGAAAGCACACGTCACCTAGTTATTGTGAAAGACTGGTCACGTGAAGTTAAACGGGGTTGTGCATGCAATCTGATCTCAGTGCTTGGCTTCAAAAGGATCCTGGGCTGCTTAAGGAAACTGAAGAAATGTGGCTCAGTGATAGAGTACCCCTGGGTTTGATCTTCAGTACCACACACACACGTGCACACAAAATCACCCCTGTCGGCACCCTCCTCCATTGTGGCAAGATTCTTCCTAGGCACCTAAGGCTTAGGGGACCCACCATGGTCATGTCCAAAACATCTGGAACACCAGTCTTCATGACCCAAAGTGGAGGGAGATAGACAAATAGCAGCAAACCCCTCCATACCTACAGATCTGCTACCACTTTAATGCCAACTATCAGATTCCAGAACCAGCTTATGTTCTATGAATGTCCAAAACCTGAGGTAGCCTGGGCTACCTGCCTCTATTCCTAAGCCAGGAGTTCAATAACATGTACCAGAATGGGAAGGCAGTAGAGTAAACTACGATAAAAGCCCTGTTTTCTTCAATGAAACCTTTGATCTAGGCCTGTAAGTCACCAAGAGGGGCACCCCGTATACATTCATTTCTCAAACTGTTTTTTGCATATAGTGTTATTTTAGGGCTCATATGAGAAGACTGGCATTCCAGGGGAGCACAACTCTAAAAATATACCATTGCTGTTTAGGAATAACGCAATGCAATGAAATATAATACAGGAGGTTGCCTTTTCAGGAGGTTGCTTTTAAAACCTGTTTGTGCTTTGGAACTGCCCTAGCTAAATATGTTGTAAACCCTTTCAAGTCTCTGCTTATTCAGCTTAATAGTCCCTTTGTGGCTTCTAAATAATGTAAAAATTTGATTCATTTGAGTTAAAAATCTGTGGAGTAATGAACAAGATGTTACATTTCATTGAGACTGCCAATACTGCAGAGGTTATCAATCTCACATGGCATTGGACCCAACTGAATTTCCATGCTAGCTTCAACATCAAAAGAAAGAAAGAAAAAGAATTCACTTCCAAAAGTTAGAGAAAACACGTTGCCAATTGCTAGTGACCCTGGATGTGACGTTTAGTTTGTAGATAGGCACAAATTGTTTTTAGACCAAATGCTGTGACTCTCAGCTAGCACTTTCATTTTAAACACATTTCATTCTCTGACTTGTCTGTGAAATCCTACCTACACCCGGATAAGGCTTGTAATGACTAGGAGGTACAGTGTCAACTTTAGAAGCCATATACAATATATGTTAAAGAAATAAACACTTCTCCTCCCCATTGACTCTTGACCCCCTTAGAATAACTGTCACCTTCTTCAAATGCTTTCTCTAAGTAAAAAGTCAATTGGTTGTAAGTGGTGATGAGGAAAATGGCATGTGATTAATGCGACAGTTTAGGCTGTTGTGATTAGTCACGGAAAACAGTTAAACTTCCTCCCCAAGAAACATGGGTATGTTAAAGGCAAATGGCCTGCCTGAAGCCCAGTAGGAAGAAATAGTTGGGCAGTGTTAAAAGCTGCCTTATTGATTTGTGCCCTGACTGAAAGCCATGTGCTGATGTAAATGAAAATGTGTCAAGAGTTGATATCGATTTTTTTCTTAAATCAGACCATCTCTGGGGAAATGCTGCTAGCCATACTACTGCTCCTGTCTATGAGTGAAATAAGTTTTCTTTCCACAAGACTACACATGTCCAGACATCAAATTTTTCTCTGTAACTGAGGTGTGGTGGAACGTCAGTCCATTGTCCACAATCTCTGCTTGGAGAAACTGTCCCAGAGTACCTATTTTCAGGAGTAAAATAAGAAAGACAATGTAAAGTTTGTGTGTATAAGGGATGTGTAGGTGCAAGAGAGCATGGATCCATGCCCATCCACCTACAAATAAACCTATTTGTCTGTGGCTCATAACATACATGTAGGCTTATAGGAATTTTCATTCCATGTATTCCAAAATAAGCCATTCTAGGAAGATAAATTTATTTTTAAAATCCTATTTGTAGATAACCACAATATATGATAAAAAGGAAGATATAGTAGGATATGAACCATAGAATTGGGGCCTTTCTTCTCCCTAGCCTATTCAAAAATTAGCCACATTTTACACCTCTCTTAGGAGTATTTTCTGGAGCTCCTCCTTATTCATAGACCACAGTGCTTGTAAATATTGACTAACCATATAAGAAAAGGCCAAGAGTCGTAATAATCTTGCAGCTTTGTGTCGAACCCGTGGGGATTTCAACTGCCTAGGTAAGGCTGCACTTCATGACTCAGTGGGGTAAATTACAGACTCTAATATCAGGCAGTTAGAATGGAAAATTAATGTGGAAGGGGAGAGAGGTCATCATTTGCCAATATATGTGGGTTATTTGGAATCAACTATTGGGATTAGAGAAAACCGTAATAAACTGATAAGGAAAAATAGTCATTCCCTCCATGGTAGTTAAGAGACCTAAATCCACTTGGTTTGATCCATTAGCCTTAGGCACAAGCACATGATGAAAACTTCACTTTGCGAATTGGTTAATTTTTTGTTGATTATTCAGCAACCTTTGTCCTACTCTTGGTTTTATTATCTGTATACCATGTGCTTGAGATTAAAGAAAAACAATGCTCTGAAATAGAATTTAATGGAGCGGTAACTATTCGATGAAATAATTCCATACTGAGTGTCCTGCATTAAAATTTAGGAATATATAGCAAATGTTTCTCGAGGCTGGTTCCTTACTAGTAACTGGAAAGACAGATGAGCTGACAAATGGTCTAAGTAGATGGAAATTTTCAATTAGGGCCACCGTCTTAAAATACTACAATTAATCTATAGCTCTTGAAACAAGAACAGCTTGCTGGCCCTGAAGCTTGACTAATAAACCAACGTTTATGGATGATCCTCCAGGGTATCCCTGAGGCTGAACAAGAGCAGCCCTTCCTGCAACCTGGAAAACCAGGGTGAACCCAGAGACCCTTGCCTGTTATGAGTTCTAGACCAGCTCCTGGCTGCTGTGCCTCCTGCAGTTCCTTGTACGGTTTGTCCCATGTTGTTATTTAACTTTGAATTTATGTTTATTAAGCATCTCCAAAAGGACAGTAAGCCGAATTAAGTCAGAGACCACACATTGTAGTTCATTGTGTTGCCAGCAACACATAACTTTATAACTGCTCAAGGAAAAAAATACACAGATATACATATACCTGTATGTACATGTGCACCCACAGGTATGTGTGCATATAAATATGCAAGAGAAGCTAGCCTTCCCATGACATTAAATTACATAGTCACTTTTCATATTGAAACCAAAGAAATATATACCAGTGACCTTACACAGTTATTCACTCTAGATAAGCTCAAATTAACTCAGAAATGTTTTGAGAATAAAAATAAATGCTTTTCCTTTCTTCTTTTGGTTTGCACAGCTGCTTAATATACCCGTTCATCAAATGACTCCTAGTTACCTTCCTCTCTTGCTCAGGCATATAAATATCATTTTCATATTATATATGCATATATAAACCCTTGAGACAATGAGATAAAATAGTTTGAGGGTAGACATAAAATCTAGAAACATAGATAATATTCATTTATCATCTATATGTAATTTAATATCAATGAATCATTTGCTATGCATTTGACTATTCTTCAAATTTAGTGGCCACCTAGTGTTTTCAAATATATTACCTCAAAGTATAAATTTAACAAACTAACTGATCCTTTTGTTGTTGTTGTTGTGGTGGTGGTGGTGGTGGTGGTACTAGGGATTGAACCCAGGGGCATTCTACCTCTGAGATACATCCCCAGCCCTATTTTACTTTTTATTTGGAAACAGGGTCTCACTGAGTTCCGGAGGGCCTCACTAAGTAGCTGAGGCTGGTCTTGAACCTGTGATCCTCCTGTCTCAGCCCCCAAGTACTGGGATTACAAGCATGCACCACCACGCCCGGCCTAACCGGTCTTCTGATTTTGACCTGAGTTACCAAGCTGAAAGCTTTTGCTTGGTTGGGGTTTTTGTTTTAAGTAAAAGTAAACAAAGATTTTAGCAAGAAAATTTTTGCACCGCAAAAATTTCCAGGTTAAGCAAAAGATCATAATAACATTATCCTACTAATGACTTTGAATATTTTAACATGTTCACTTGCTTACTAAAAAGTCTGAGTTAGAAAGCATGTGTTAGTATTCAATTCCCAGCCTTTCCTTCCAGAACTGGAAAGATGTCTTTCCTTTTTAAAGTGCTAGAGAAAGGGGCAAGTAAATGTCTATAAACAAGCCATGCATTTGCCTTTGGTGCGTAGGGAAAAAGCAGGAAAAGCCTCCATAAACCTAAAATACACCCCCATAAACCTAAAAATGAGAATGAATTATCCACTAGCCCATAAAATTTGTCATTACTTTTTTTGTCCACTGGGGGTAGAGTTAAAAATCTGTATTTAAAAATCTTAGTTGGGAATTAACAGGCTAAGAAAGAAAAGAATGAGAATGTGTGCTATACTCTGATATAAAGAAAAAAAGAAGAGAATAAGGAAGAAAAACTATGGAAAATTGCCTTCTCTGTCTCATCTCCTGCACCTCCCATCCCCCAAATAATTATGATTACTTCAATTCAAAGGGCTTATTTTTTTCCAGAGCACAAAAAAGACTCCAAATATAGTTCTATGTAGAATTTTCAGATATTTATGCCACAGTGTTTGAAAAATAGAAACAATAAAATAGAAACAAACAAGAAATATGTAATGCAGTTCTCTTATAATTTGATCATATCTGAGTCTGTGGGAATAAACATAAATTACCATGTACTATATAAAGGATGTTAAATATCCAATATTTCCTTCCCTAGTAATAATGCTTTTGTCATAAATATGATTTAATGTCACAGGGCAAAAGTTTTCAAACAAGTTTTTCATTTTTCAGGCCTTAGAACAATAAATGGAAAATGTCCTAATGACACGTTACCTTTTTCTTAAGTACATCTATATTGGATCAAACTTTTTATGGATTCTTTTAAGTGGTAATATGTTAGCATTCACAATTTAAATTTTTGTTCTATATATTCTGTTGAATATAGTTAAACAATCTATTATCCAATTACTTATTCATCTCTATATCTATGTATATCTGTGTGTATAGACATATAGAGAGACATTTCATACCAATAAATAATGATCCTTTGATATGATAGAATATTTCAGGTGGCAAAAATTTAATCTTTTTGCTTTGTATTACTCAGGAAGAAAAGGAATCATGAAACTATATTAAGTTTTCTTTTTTCTTTTTATTACACCAAAGAAATTGAGTGCAATGAAGCACATTATGCCTTTTCTCTATCAATGCATATTCACATTTGCATTGCTAAATTATTTAACAGAAATACATTTTTAACTCTAGAAAACCTTAAAATAATAAAGTTCCATTTTCAGGCTTTATACAAACATGCAAATGTTAATGTGAATAAGGCATATTCTTTAAATTACAGAGCATTTTTATTCATTATTCTATTACCCTGCTGTGTTAGGCTTCCCAACAATTGTGGAATATTAGGGGGCCCCCTAGTGGCACCTACATTCTTAGTAAATTTCCAAAATAAAGAATAGGTGGTTCTTTCTTTTCCTTATTAACTACCAGAAACAGTTTTGACACCTTTATATTTTACTAATTTTCCCCCTAGTTTTTCAGTCCAAGTTAACTTCTTTTCATGCCCCATATATATTGTGCAAGTTCATGGCATCAAAAGTGTAATAATAATATCATCTCCAGTTACTCAAATGCTCAGTTGCTAAAATCTCTTTTCATTATTTCTCATCTTGTGATGTGTCCAGTCATCTCAGAAACAATTTAGAGGTTTGCTATGAAAAATATTTTTGTGGGAAATAAAATTCCTACATCTATCTAAATTTGTACATCTATCCAAATAGATACTAGTTTTAATTTTACTGTAGTAAAGAGGCATATTTTTATTATACTTTCATCCAGCCAAGAAAAAAAGGTTATTCAAAATGATACCTCAACTGCCTCATCACTAGGCAGCCATGTAGCACGCTTAGAACTTTCTAGGTTTACTATTAGTTATGGACACAATTTGATAACAAGCTGAAGAATGATGTCCCCTTGGATCAAATGAGCAATCGGAAGCAGTTTTGATGAATTTCCAACCCAATCCCCACAAAACCTCTGCCCTGCCCTCCTTAATAGGTAAGTGATGGCTTCATTGGGGATTTTCAATACATCCATGGAATCTTAAAGAATGAGGTGGAATTGGTCTGAGAAATGGTGAACAGCACTTTTCATGGGGAAAACAACCTCAACAGGAATAGAGATGGAAGCAGCATGAATTTTTTTTTTTTTTTTGGAATACAGAGTGAGGGGTGGGGGCATAGGACAGGAAATGTATCCAGAGGTGTAACACAGTCCAACCAGACTATGGAAGGCTTTGGGGGCTACACTGAGGGCTTTTTAATTGATCATGAACCCAAATAGAAAATATTTTAAAATCAGTCATATTTTTGTTTTAGGAAATTAATCTGGAAACAGTAGAAGGTAAATTTGAGAGGAAATGAGATCCAAGCCAGTGAGAACATTTAGTTCAGTCAGGAGATGATGAGAGCTGGTAGAGAAAGTTATTAAGGTGCCTCTGCAGGAAAGTGAGGTTGCTTCTGGGCCACAGTGCTCTGAGCAATGGCAGAATTAACTGGGGGCCTAGCAGAGGCCCTGCACTGCCCTGCCTCCACTCAGCGCCCATCAGTATTGTGCTCTTTGGTTATCTGCCTTAGCAATACTACGTCCTTTCTTCCTTTTCTCTCAGTCCCTGAGAGTGAGCTCATGTGAGCATCTTGTGGCCTTTAGTCCTGAAGAAAGGCATGGGTTATGGAGTCTAAATTTCACTTCTTTGGAGAGTATGGAACATGGAAAAGAAGAGCTGGGTAAGAGGTAGTATCCAGGAACATGCAGTGTGCTTAGATGATAGATGCTGGTCAAAAGGGACAGGGAGAAGCCCAGAATCATGTGTAGGTCTCTGGTGTGATGACTGGGAAGATGGATGCACTAGTCAGTGTGTATAGAGCCAAGAAAAGAGGAGGAGCAAAGTGAACTGTATTACTTTTCTATGCTGCATAACAAATTCCCACAAATTCAGCAGCTTAAAACAACACACATTTATTATCTCATCATCCCTGTGTCACAAGCCTGGCCCTGACTTAGCTGTGTTTCTCCACTTCCAGGTTTCATGAGGCTGCCAGCAAGGTGTCAGCCAGGGATTAGTTCTCATCTGGAATTCAACTAGGGGAAAGACATGCTTCCCTGCTCATGCAGTTATTGACAGCATTCAGTTTCTAGCAGCTAAGGGTTCAAAGCCAGCAACAGGGAGGAAGACTAGAGCAAGCCTACTAGAAAGAGTTTCACCTAATATAATAATTTCATGAGTTACATCCCATCACCTCTAGCTACAAGTCATAGGCCCAGCCCATACTAGAGCATGAACACCATGGGTCAAGGATCCTGAGAGCCACCCTAACTGTCCATGGGTCTTTTTATGTTTACAAAATGTAACAGTTCGGACTGCCTTTACCTCCAACTCAAAGAAATGCAAGAAAATGACCTTATACTATAATTTGTAGTATAATTACAAAGGTTTAAAGTTATTAGAATAAGAATACATGTACTAAAAATATCCACCACATAGGTACAAAAAAAGGAATAACTCTATTCTTTCTGATCTTCAACACACAGTCAGGGAGGGTTGTACCGTACATTGTATATTTTCAGTAAAATTTGCTCTTCAGCATCTCATATACCTTGAGAAATCTCAGCTTATGTTTGGAACTATAAAAGAGCAAAATTCCAGAATACTCAATCCTAAATGACATTATAATAACATTTTTATTCTTGCTTTCCTGGACACTATGAAGTTTGAATTGTGAATATTTAGTGAAATATTGGAAATGACTTTAACTTCTTGCCTTGTGCACCTCTTCTTGCACTACCCCAAAGAAACTAAGATTTTTTTTAAACTAGGGACAATTCTAAAATGGCATCATATAAATATATTTTATCTACTCTTCTTCCAGGTCCTAATGACTTTTTCTTAAAAATACTTCTCTACACAACCTTTCCACCCTTGTTCAAGTTGTCACTTACTGTCTCATATCTGGGTAAATCAGCATCAGTCCCCTACCTGGTATCTTATTCAATATTTCTGTCCCTCTGTCAGTGCTACTCAAGATTGAATTTTTCTTCAATATAAGCAGCTTTTAACGGCTGCTTTTTAAGATTTTTTTATTGTCACTTTGTGCTTGTACTCCATTTCCTACACTATCATCTGCGCACCATATCTGCAAGAAAATCTATTATCTGATGTTCTTACCTACTCGATCTAATTTCTGTCCTTTTGTACAAATCAAACCATCTTTTCCTCTTCCAAATAGTCCTATCCTGGCCCCTACATAAGCCAAGCTTGTTTCTTTTACTTAGCTCAGATTATACCCCAGCTTGGATCGCCCATGCCCATGCCAGCATCCATAGCCTAAATTACAATGCATAGACATTGCAGAATGGGGGGCCCAGGCAAAGAGCAAGGGGAAGCCACGTGCATACAATAGAAAGGGAGAAAGACAAGCGAATCCGTAACAGAACTAAAAAAGCAGAGTCAAGGCCAAGCTGGAGTTTGGAGGAGGATGGGCAAAAGGAGCAATGATGTTATCACGTTCCAGAAGTCAAAACCAATCTAAGCCAGTTAGGTTATCTGGGACAAATGTAAATACAATGGGTCAAAAAGCAGAGAGACAGACAGAAATCATCCATGAAAACAAAATCCCAGAGGACAAAAGAGGCACGGGGTCATATGTGACAGTGTTCTCAGGTTCTGTAAGGAAGAGCAAGCAAAGAGGGTAACAGACGCATGTTCATCGAGAGCAGCTTGGTAAAAGATAGCATCCGCCAGAGACCCAGGTTCTTCAGTGACCCAGTGTATGTCCTGTGGAGGCAGCATATTGCCCTTGGAGGATGACAGTATTCGACGCCACCCAGATTAAGGATCAAATTCCTCTTCTACCATGTGTTAACTGTGTGCTTGGACTCCTTATTAAGCTTCCCCAACCCTCAACTCATTTACTGCAGATAATTCTTTCAATTCCATGGGGTTATAATAATTAAATGTGATCACATATATATGAAGTGCCTGACAGCTGGCAAGTGTACAACATAGTGCTTCATATCATTTTATTTATATTTTAATTTTCCATCTGCCCAAACCAAAATGGGTATATCTATAATACCTCAACCTTTCATGAGGTCTGCATGACCTTCTCTAAGTCCTTATGGTCCCCCAAATATTCCCCATACATTGTGCACTTCTCATGGGATGTTGTATAGACATGCTAAGTTTTGGGTTTTCTAAGCTATTTTCTCCCATAATACTACGAACTCCTTGAGGAGAGGCTTCCCAGTGCCAATCTCATCCATCATAAAGACTTCAGGTGGTACTTGCATTATAAAGCATTTCAAGTCCCCCCACCCCTTTATTCATTCATTCAACAAGTACATATTGAGCACCCACCACCGAGATACACTGGGGATGTAACAACAAAGAATAAAAGCTTGGCTTCGTGGAGGTAGGCACGGATAACTTCACTAAAGTAAAGATCATTGAGAATCCTAAGATGGACAGGCCTAAGAGATGATCTAGCCCAGGGCATTTTTAAAAGGTGAGATTGAGAATCAAAGAAATAACACTGGCTTTTGATTTCTTCTTCATTGGCCAATTTATGGCCTATTGATTCATTGTAGTTTCAAAAAACAAAAGTAGAGAAGTCTACGGTGATTTTAACTGAGTTTGGAAGTGAATTGTTTTGCCTTCTGCCATGTCAGTGGGAAACAGCCCACCCCTCTCAGAGAACATTGCCAGCAAATGGGCATGGCATGGCCTTCTTGCCAGTCTGTACATACCAGAAAACTGACAAGAGCTCTGTATGGCTGCTGTGCATGTTCCCCAGTGTGAGAGGGAAAAAATCCATCGCAAGAAGAAACACAGGTTATTCGAGAAGAATGCAAAGATGATTTCTGCTTTCTGTGCTGGCAAGAGAGGCCAAGACGGTGGCCCTCCAGTGATCATTCTAGACCAATGCTTAGTCCATCTGAAAGGACACATGTAAGCATTTTTGTATAGAGATGCATTTGAATCAATAATATGAGACTGGCATCTGAAGGCTCAGTGACTTGAATCAAACTGTTTATTCAACACCCTTCAATACTTGATCCACAAATGTACTTCAAGATTAGCATGCCAAGGTGAAGATTAACACCTCTAGTTCAGCTGGGCTAATGAGACATGACTTATTAATCCTACAAGAAAATCTTAATTAGACACTTGGAGCACTGCTTGTTTCATTGTTAAATATTACCCAATCCCCAAAGAATTGGAAAATAAATAGGGACTGAAATAGAAATTGGTGTTATAATTAGGCCCATGAAATGAAAGCAATAATTTTCCCCTGCATGGAAAGTATTTGTCACTTTTTTCCCTAAATAACTAAGTGTTAGCATTTGTAATAAAACTTTGGTATAAACATTCTTGAAATAGTCATGTGGACAGCAAAGAAGTAGGAGATTATGATTCACAAGAATTCTGCAAAGAAGACAATTTTATTGTTGAGTTTCAGCTGCAGCAATGTTAGTCATGGTCCAGGTTAGTTAGCAAGATGGCTTCATTATTTACTTCTTATTCATTTAATAGGTCCATCTTATGAAGATACACTCTTTTTTAACACTAAGATCTGATGTTCAAATATTTTGGAATTCCTTCATTTTATCTTACTGGCACTTTGTTTCCTCAATCTGCGCATCATACCCAAAAAGGAAGTGGAGGGAGGGAGGAGCAAGTTTATAACATGAGGGGATAGTAGGCATTTACTCAAACTTCCTGAATTTAAAAAGGTAGAATATAGCACACCCATGCTAATGCGCATGATCATGGTAATGTGTATCCCCATAATATTTGATAAGTATAGAAAGAAGGGAAAGGGAGAGAATCTTCCTGACATCCTTTTACTAGGTCAGAATAAGTCCCCTTGCTATGTTACAGCTGGGAAAATATTGTTGGCATTTTACATACAATTAATTACAAAGTATACTAATAAACCAGACTGTCAAATTATGTCAATCACATCTAAATAACAGCAAGCAAATTGCCTTACACAGATGGAAAATGTGTAAAGTACATGGATCTCCCATGTAAGCAACCTCAACTAAGACTTATTGATTAATTTTGTCCTAGTTATTTTGTTTAAAACCACAGATTGCATTCCTTTTACCTTATTTTTTTAAAGAAGAGAAATCATTAAAGCCTAAACCTCACATTTCAAAATCACTGAGCTTTTGAAAGTCTCCTAATCTTTGGCAGAGGGGGAATTCCATATATGTACAGGGTTGCCAAAGAAATGTGAATAACAACCTCGCCACCACTTAATATGTACTCATGAATGCATCAAGAGTATCTCTGATACAGAGTTTGGGGGAGCCAATTTAGCTATTACTTATGGTTTTGTTACATTGGGGGTGTAGATGGATGGATGGATGGATGGATGGATGGATGGAATATTAAAAAAAGTTATTTCTTTCCATACATACTAAACCAAAAAGTTGTTTGAAGAGAATATTCCAAAGAATAAAGAAATTAGCTTGTGAAGTTAAGCTCATACCATTGACCAATGGCTTCCCTCTGTTCAGTGGGCTGCATGTCCTACTCATAGCCTCAGCTGTAATGAATGTGCGTTCTTACTCATAAGTAATGATCAGGAACCATGGAAACGATCATAATATTTTGGAATAATATAGAAGACACCTACAGCTCCAACACTTCTTAGCTATATGATATTAGGGTCAGTTTCAAGCTAATTTCTGTGAGTTTTTGGTTCCATATTTCAAAGTGGAGGTACTAATAAAACCAAATAAATTTGCTTTGAGAATTTGTGATAAATGTGGGGTAGTTCTTGATAAAATACCAAGCAACAAATAAATGTTTGAAGGGGAGCAGGACATGAAAGAATGGGGAACCAATGAAAATCCACCACTGCTATTAAGACAATCACTAAATCATATACATACTTTATTCTGTTCAGGTAAAAGACAGAGAGATAAGCACTAACAAACTTGGAGAGGGTCAACTGGTTAGGAAAGAAAGGTATAATTTACTCTTGTAAATCTACATATGCCTAGATGTCATTGCTAGAAAAAACTAAATGGCTAATTTAATGGCTGATTAAAATGTATTTATTAGGGCATTAAAATTATATATCATAGTGAGGTTCAAAGTAATACAAACATACATGCTCATGACACGGGTGTATTTCCCTCAGCATCCACCCCGCTCCCCCTCCTTCCTTCCCTGTACATATTAGTGAGATTGGTAGTAATACATTCATGTATGGACATAACATTATTGGAACTATTTCCTTCCTGAAGTGTTCTTTCCTCCTCCCCATCTCCCTTCCCCGACCCCTTCCATTATTCTGGTTTCCCTCCTCATTTATCTGAGGAACCTTTTATTTCCTTTTTTCTCTATAGCTTCCACACAAGAGAAGAAGATATAGCTCTTAGGGCTGGGGATGGAGCTCAGTGGTACAGGACTTGCCTGGCATGCACAAGGCCCTGGGTTCGATCCCCAGCACCACACTAAGTAAGTAAGTAAGTAAGTAAGTAAGTTAAGTAAGTAAATAAATCTCCTATTTTTATCCTAACTTCCCTTCCCCTCTTTATATGGCAGATTAGAAATGGCACTACTCTAGGACACAGGAGATAGATTACGTAGTGTAGTTTGAGTTCAGTAGGCATGCTCACTTTACATTGTTCATTGTTCATTGTTCTCAAGTTCCTGTGCTGAGCACAGGAGATAGAGCAGCGCACCTCTCACATGGCTTCCCACCTAGCATGGGTCACTACACTTCTCCAGCCTTGCTTCCATCTGCAAAAACAGGGAAATGGATATGGTATTCTCTACACTCTCTTCAGTTCTAATGCTCCTGGTCTGTTTTCAGACTACATATGTTTCATTCTTTTTTTTTTTCTCTGAAGACTTGTAAAATCTTGCTGAGCCTTTCATTAAATTATTAAAAATATTTATGTGACTCTGTAAGACATATATATGTGTATGTGTGTATTTACATATGTAACATGTCTACATGTATACACTTATTTCCTAAAAAGAATTCCTCCATTCAGTTTATGCATTACATATTTTTGAGAGTCTTTCAAAGAAGTTACTTGGTCAAAGTCACTCTTTGAAAAGGTACATACAGATAGGTATATTAAATAGTCCCTATCCCCTAAATACTTAGAATGTAATAAAAGAGGCAAAATATATTCACAAATAAGTACACATTATAATCCTTCCTTTTTATTTTTTATACTTTTATTGGTGCATTATAGTCTCACATCATAATATAGTTCATAGTAATATTGACAAACATCCTTCCTTTAAAAGAAAGAAATTCCTGTCAATTGATGAGATCATAGAAGGTTTCTTATAGGCAGTGGAGCTAATCATGGGGTTGAAAGAAGGGACAAGATATTTGTAAGAAAAATGAAAGGAGAAAATTCCATCTAGGGAAAAAAAAAAGTGTGGGCAAAGGACAAGAAAAAGGCAGCACTAGGTTTCTGAGAAAATACTGGCCATGGTGAACACTTCCTATGTGGGACATGAAGTTGGGGCTGGTGGAGGAGATTATAGAAAGATGTGGATGACCATGCCAAATTCAGGTACCTGACTTAATGCTCTAGGCTAGTACAATCTTAAGGGAATAGTGCCAGCCACAAATGCAAATCACAAATGCAACTTAAAATTTAAGGAAAAGGGAAAAGAAACAGGCAAAATTAACTTTAGCAATATATTTCTTTTTCACAGTATGACAAAATACCATTCCAACATATAATCAATATGTTTGCATTCTTCTTTTCAATACTATGTCTTTGAAATCCAGTGGGTATTTAACACTGTTGGCACACCTCAATTGGTGCTAAGGGCTAATAGCTAGTGGCTACTGACTACTGTATTAGACCATGCAGCACTAGGCTATGGAAAAATATTTCTGGGTTTTAGGTGGAGAGTCGCTCTAAAAAGCAATTTTTAGACAACAGAATGAGACTTTTATATGGAGATATGTATCAGATTGTGAAGATATTATGAACACAAGAAAAGTATGGTCCTTTTAAAATAGTCTGTGATTGAAGTGATTGCAAGTAAACTCTAGTTGCCAACACGAATGGTAAAAACTTAGGAGAAACACTGAATCTACACAATCCAGTTGAAGGGAAAAGTCAGGTGCAACATGCTGCCATAGAGTTTAAGAAAAAGTAGCACTAGTCTTTTGTATCTCCCAATTTTTTTGCTTATCTCACTAGGTCCAGACCTATTAGTTTCACTCAATTTCACAAACATGGATCAAGCAAATACTAATGAACTGTGCCAGTCTTGGGGGGTTTATGTTCACATGGATGATTGTTCTGAAGGTCAATAACTTAATGCCATGACATTTACACAACACAGGGCCACAGCCTATTTTTGAAGTATTTGGGAACACAATAGAGGAAAGTCCCAGTTCTGCCTGGATGAATCTAGAAAGGATTCTTGGTGCAAATGACACCTGATCTGCATAGTGAAGGATAAGTACAGTTTCTATAGATAGGAATAGAAGAATTGGTGTCATGGGCAGAAGAAAGAATATGAGGGAAATTGGGAAAGTATCTGGCATGTTTGGGAAACAACCAATATTTGCAAAATTTGTAGTCTGTGTGGACATGTCTTCAGAACAAAGCTGAAGCTGAGGGTGCTGGCTCACACCTGCAATCCCAGCAATTTAGGAGGGTGAGGCAGGAGAATCACAAGTTCAAGGTCAGCCTGGGCAACCTAGCAAGACCCTGTCTAAAAATCCTTTTTTTTAAACAGCTGGGAATGTAGCTCAGTGGTGGTGTCTCCACCCCTGGTTTTGATTCCTAGGGGAAGGGAAGAATTCCAGAAGGAGGGAGGGAAGGGGGGAGGGAAGAAAGAAGCTGGCAAGAAAATTAAGTAAAAATTGGAGGTAAGGAGAGATCAATATCTAGTTAAATGCACAGTGGGTCGACTTTGCTTCAGAGACCTGGGAGAAAAGACACCTTCAGAATCCAAAAGTGCCCACTGAGGCGCATAGCTTTGGCTTGAGAAAAGACATAAAGGAGTCAGTTTCTGCGATAGTAATAATGAAGAGAATGGCTCGCAGATTATAACTCAGAGTACTGACTTGGTGTCAGATATAATGATCTGCCTTTCCACTGAAAAGTATTTGACATTTCACTGAATTGACCTTTGCTTGCCAATACCACACTCAATTGCATTATCTTCTCTGTTCAAAGTTTAAGCATAAGAGCTGGTATTGTTATGGGTACAATGTATTTCATGAAGGTGAGCTTTTGCTGTCTGGTGCTTAGTATTCTGTGAACAAAAAACTTCAGGAAAAAAATCACTATATCACTACATTTTTTACCCTTAAAGCTACAGAAGATGGAGAAATATATATATATTCATGTTCTATTGATACATTAATGACCACAAACATAACTTAGGGCAACACCCATAGTTTTGTAACTCATGTTTCTGTAGGTCAGAAGTCCAGGCATGCTCAACTGGATTCCCTGCTGAGGGTCTCACTAGACTGAAGACAAGCTATCAGGTAGATGGGGCTCTTTTCTGGAAACGCTATCTGCTTCTATTCATTCTTGCTGTTGGCAGAAATCACTTCCTTATAACCACAAGGAAAGACATCTTGATTTTCTTTCTGGCTGTTAGTTGGGGATCACTCTCAATTCCTAGAATCTGCTCTACAGATGCCTGCATCTTCAAGCTAGCAACAGTATGTTCATCCTCCACTTGCTTGGACTCTCTATGACCACTCCTTCTGCTTCCAGCTAGAGAAAACAAAGATACAAAATTTCTTTGAATGTCTATAAAAGGGAAAATTCTCTCCTGGTCAAGTGGCTGATTACATGAGGAGGGTGGACAAGAAATTTATATGAGCTTAAGAGAAAAGGAATAAAATAAAGAGACTCATTTCTGGCAGTATGGTAGAATAGCTATCCTATATCACCCTCACTGTTGAAATAAGTAAAATATTTGATGAAATTATTAAAATAATCTATAAGTACCTATCTATATCTATGAAGGTGCTTGAAAATAAAAAAGCAACAAGGCCCCCAAATGAAGTCAAATCAGGAAAGAAAACTGATAAGAAAATTCCAAAGTAGATATTGCTCTGAGAATTCCAAACTGTAGAATCCTCTGCTTCCATTTTGATGGTTGGACGGGCCAACCTGTCAGATAAAGCCTTGTCAGCGAAGGGAATCCAATAGAATTTCATAAAACCAGTATTTTAGAGGGCTATACTGTCAATGTAAGGATGAATTAGAAATAAACCCTAACATTTCATGATGAAACCAATTTCGGTACAGAGCACGAGGACAAATTCTCTGTAGATCAGTAATGACAAACTGATTCTCACATGAGGTTGAGGTTCTAATTCACACTACCTGTGTGGTCTGTAAAAACTCAAGCATGATCCAAGAAGACCATGTCCTAAGGCAACTGGAAGAAAATTTATAGCTTCTATTAAAAAGATAAAATAAAGTTGGCAAAAAAATCTGACATTGGAAAAAACTGGCAAAATCCAAATAAAATAGAGTTAATTAATAGTAACTTACCAATGTTAGTTCCTTAGTTGTGACAAATGCTACAGAGTAATATAGGCTATTAACCACAGGGAAAACTGTGTGAAGGGCATATGAAAAATTTTTGTAGTATCTTTATAACTTCTCTGTAAATTTAAAAGTTCATAAAATAAAAAGTTTATTCATTTTTATTGGTGCATTGTAATCATACATCATGATGAAGTTCAGAGTGATAGAGATATACATGCACACAGTACTCGGTGAGCCTCCCCCCTCCCTGTTCCCTCTCCCTCCCTGTGCACGACATTCAGATTGGCATTAATAAATTTTGTATGTACATCATGTCCATTGAAGTGTTTCCCTCATCAAGTCTCCCTCCCTCCACCCAAATTTTTTTAAAAGAAAGAAAATATATAGCTCCGGAATGCCAACAAATAAAAGTTCCTTATAAAATGAACTTTCCAGAGTGACAGATCACAAAACAGATAAGGAAGTAAGGCACTACGAGTAAAATAGCGAACAACAAAATAAAGCAAACAGAAACCCCAAACCACAAAGTCTTCAAATACCAAATTTTTTCATAGAATATGCAATAGCTATGTTTAAAGAAATTTTCTAAAAACTTGAAAATTATGAATAAGGAACCTGAAGCCATAAAAAATGAACAAATATATTAGCATAGTATTAGATTCTGAAAAATAACATATAATAGTTGAAAAGTAAAATATAGTCATATACTATCTAGCCTGTTAGATAGTGAAGATAATGAACTAGAAGATCATTCCTAAGGAACAAACTGGAATGCAATTCAGATAGACAATGAGATAGGAAACATAAAACATAGCAAAGAGTCGTGAAGAATAGTATAAAAAGGCCTGGCATGTGTCTACCCAGAGTGTCAGAAGGAGAGAGTAGAGATAATGGAGAAGAGGAATATTCAATGAGATGATAAGAATTTTCCCAAATTGTCAAAAGATACCAATCCTGAGAATCAGGAAAACTAGTGAATCACAACAAGATAAATGAAAATATATACACCAAGACAAATTATAGAAAAGCTACAGAAAACCAAAATAAAAGACAAGATTTTAAAAGCAGAATGGTTTCCAAAGGATCAATAGTTAGCTTGTCAACTTCTAATTAACAACAGTGAAAGCCAGAAAACAACGGTGTAATTAATAGACATGCAGGGGGAAAAAAAACTTTGAGTTCCATACCTAGACTATTAAATGAGCATGAAAAAATAAATTCATATTTGAACACAAACTGAGTAAATTTATACCCAAAGACTTTAGAGGCTATTCTATTTAAAATGAAAGATAGCCAGGTGTGGTGGTGCACGCTTGTAATCCCAGTACTTGGGAGGCTGAGACAGGAGGATTGCAAGGTTCGAGGCCAGCCTCAGCTACTTAGTGAGGCCCTCTGCAATTTAGGGAGACCCTGTTTCAAAATAAAGAATAAAAAGTAGGGCTTTGGGTATAGCTCAGAGGTAGAAGGCCCCTGAGTTCAATCCCCAGTACTGCAAAAAATAAATAAAAATAAAATGAAAGATAAATGATCTGAACATTAATTGTTTTAAATAATATCAATAACACTGCCTGATAATTAGAGGGAAAGTTTAGGCTAAAATGAAAAATCTGGCCAAAATTAAATAACTATGGAGAGCCCGGGCTTAGAAGTAATAAGATTTCTACCTCTTCCACCTATGGTTTTATAAGTTTCGGCATATTTCTGTATATAGCAATAAGCAACTTCACAGAGGTATCATGTATGTTAAGAGCTCAATATAAAAACTGTAAGTGCCCATTAATGATGTCTGCCACTATTGCTCTTATTACTCTCTGACATAATTTTGGAACTTCTATAATGATTTTCTGGCCAAAAAAGAGCATGGAGCAGTCTCAGAGAGTGAAGGGCCATATGTTTTCTCTCATGTGAGGATGACAGAAAGAAATTTGGAAACAAAAGGGACTTCAGGTAAATGAGGGGAGATACCAGTGGAATAGCAGGAGCGTTTTGAGAATGGAGGTGGGGAGGGGAAAAGGGAGACTTGATGAAGAAAACAGTTCAAATAATGCTATGTACATATACGAAGTTATCAATTCCAATCTCAATAATATGTATGAGGTGGAGGGGGAAAACACACCAAGTGCTGTGTGCATGTATGCTTCTATCACTTTGAACTGCATTATAATGTATAATTACAATGCACCAATTAAAGTATATTTTTTAGAAGAAGCATGGGGTTCACAACAAGTGCAAAGAACTGTACCCATTAACTACCCTGTGTTAACCACTGACAAAGACTCTCCTTTTCCAAACTCTAGTAAGCCCCCAGGCCTCAAATCTGCCTGTAAGAACTGCAAACTCACAGCACAAATGATTTCATCCACCACCCCAAAACACACAGAAGAGACTGGAATGAATTCTGGCATGGCTTCTAGTAGCCAAAGCCCATGTCTCTAGGATGACAGTAGTCCTGCTTAAAATGCGAGCTTAAGATGGCTCAGCGCTGCCAAAGGAGTTACTGTTTGTTCCAGCCAAAAGCTCACCAAGGGCTCCTAACATCCCTCTTGGAGCAGTTACTTCAGGAAACTTGCAATTATAAATTCTTTCTCTGCCCTTTTGAGCTGTAAATCTTCTAAGGACCTGGAGCTATCACTGTGAAATGCCAACCTCAGGGGGGTATGGCTCCCCACCCCACCCCAGTTTGCAAGCTCCCCTCTTCTCCTCACTCTCTCTTGCTCTTTCACCTTTCTGTCCTGTTGGAATGCAAGAGCACACTTTCTATGGGTGTCTTGTTTCCAATTTGTTAAAACTACCTCCTATCCTGAAGGTATGAGAAGTTTGTTTATCCTCCAGATAAGTGCCAGTTAACAAAACCAGGTGGCCCAATTGCAGTGACCAACCCCCTTCCCACTTTTTGTAGTTTTCCACTCCCCTGACTGCTGGAGGACCTGCATGGTCCCCCTTTCAGCCCCCTAAGTTTTCTCTTTAAAACACCCTGCCAGGTGTGGTGGTGGCCCGTGCTTGTAACCCCAGTAGTTGGGAGGCTGAGACAGGAGGATCGCAAGTTCGCGGCCACCTCAACTATTTAGTGAGGCCCTCTGCAACTTAATAAAAAAAATAAAAAACTTTTATTTTTCAAAATAAAAAATAAAATAGGGCTGGGTGTGTAGCTTGGAGGTAGTATGCCTCTGAGTTTAATCCTCAGTACCCAAAACAAAACAAAACAAAACAAAACAAAAAAACACCCAGCCATTCTATACTGAAGTCTCTGTCTCCCCCACTCTAGTAATCTTACTCAATAAAATATGTCTTTACCACATTTAACTAGTGTCCAGCTTCATTTCTTTAACACCACTCACTAAATGAAAGCTTTCTAATGACATCCCAACACATTTCCCTGGTCCCAGTGATATTACTTTGCCTCTTGGGTACTGTCTCCATTTCATAAACTCCTATTTTCTTTAGATTTTAGAGTCGGTTATTAGCCTAAAAGTTTTTACTGAATACTAAACATCTTAAAATCAATTCAAGAAACAGAGTAAGACTAATTTTCTCAGGAGAAAATTTTAGTAACTTCTTCATTTAAACCAAGTTTAAATTCACTGCGAGTCCCAACAGCTAACAAATTCTTCAGGAGTGAGATCATCTGTTGGTGAACACAACTCAAGGAAGTCCTACAGATTTTTCCCTTTGGAAAGAAAAAGAAATTAGGGAAAATATTTCTGCTTTTGGTTTGAAATGTCAAAACTTTGGTATGCTGAATGAAAAATAGAAGGGCTGAGACAGAAACTTCTGGCAGAAGGAAAATGGAACGGCTGAGATGGAAGAAAGAATCATGAGACAGAGAAGAGATTAGTGGTTGCCAGGACTGGGAGGGAGAGATGGAGGAATGAGGCTACACTGCTGAAGGGTAGAGTGCTTCTTTTGGGGTGATGAAAATGCTCTAAAATTGATTATTATGATAGCAGCACAATTCCACAAATGTATTAATCTATCGTACTTTTTTTTTGGCGGTACCGGGGATTGAATCCAGGGGCATTCTATCTCCGGGCTATACCCCAGCCCTATTTTGTATTCTTTATTTTGAAACAGGGTCTCACTAAGTTGCAGAGGGCCTCACTAAGTAGCTGAGGCTGGCCACGAACCTGTGATCCTCTGGTCTCAGCCTCCCAAATACTGGGATTACAAGCGTGCGCCACCACACCCAGTTTACTGTACATTTTTTTTGTGTGTGTGTGTGGTACTGGGGATTGAACGCAGGGGCGTTCTACCTCCGCGCTTGCCCCCGGCCCTATTTTTTATACTTTATTTTGAAACCGGGTCTCACGAAGTTGCAGAGGGCCTCACTAGGTAGAGAGAGAGAGAGAGAGAGAGAGAGAGAGCGAGTCGAAGCTGGCCCTGAACCCGGATCCTCCGGTCTCCGCCTCCCAAAGTACTGGGATTACAAGCGTGCGCCACCACGCCCGGCATATTGTACATTTTTAAATGGGTGAGTTTCCTGTGGATTGCATCTCCATAAAGCTGATGCCAATAAAAGAGGAATAGTAAGTAACAATACTGATATATTAAAAAATCTAAACAGAAAATTATTGTGTAAAATAATAATGACAATGTCTAATTTAGGGGGGTTTAGAAAATCAATCTAGAATGACAATGCTGACCAAAAATTACACATATCCATTGAGAAGGGATATTGGAATTCATGTTCTAATTTCACAGCAGTCATGATGATTGTTATTCTCAGAAATTATTCAATTAGCTGGTTTGTTTCCTCTTTTGCTGCCCTTGATGAGTCTATTATAATCCTTGTCATCCTGCAAGGATATTTTTCTGAGAGGCACTGATGATCCAGCCAGAGAGAGAAAATATTAACACTTGCTAATTCCAAATTACTTTACACCTCTTTCATCTCTTCTAAGTCCCATATTTTAACAAAAATTAATTTAGCACTCTTTCAACAACTATGCTACCAAGGATCAGATTTGCACTAATGAATAAGTATCTAGTCCTAGAACTAAAAATAATGCCAAATCTTCATAGAAGGAGGATGAATTCTTTTTTCCTTAGCACAAACACTGAGGATAAAAACAGCTAGATTCTGTTTTGAACTCTGCATTTAGTATCTAGGCAGATGAGGGTACCACTCCCAAACCAAGACTACATGTATAGGATGAAGAGTAAAAACAGGTTCCTCGTATCTTTGTTGTGAAAGACCAGGACAATGTTTAAACTGGAGCTTTAAAACCTGCAAAGTGCCACACATACAGATGGAGTATTATGAAAATTGTGTTTTATGATGATTAAGTAGACAATAAAAAAAATCTTGAAAGTTTTCAGGAAGTTGTACCTAAACGAATTTGCTTAAATTTTACATTGCACGTAGTGAATCTTCTGAATCTAACTTGATAATTTCAACATGGTACCTTTCTGTGTAGTCAGTCTGCTAGTGGCTTAATTCTTTATTTAAAATGTTTAATATTTAAATCAGCATTCATCTTTAGTCATTATAAATATATATGTATATATATCTTACTGTTAAGGACATTACAAGGGAGAAAAAAGTCATTGCACAGAGAGAATAATGAGAACTACAATTGAATAAAGTTTAATGATAAAAATGTCACCATACTTGTAATCTATTTGTAGTATTAAAAGATATTTTATATACATTATTTCTTTCTTCCCCACCAAAAATAAACAAAAAAAAAACCTTGTAATATAGGTTGACTTTCTTCCTGGTAGTTAATACTGAATTTGATTTTAAAATACATGGATTATTACTGTATATGACAAATAGAATTTGTATTACTTTAAAATTTATTTTAGCTGTGCAGAACAGAGGAGAGAGCTGCTGCAGTTCACTTGACCTCTTTAAACTGCGGGAGCCTAAATCACTAGAATGATCTGTTGGGCCATGTTTATTAACGTAATCACCTGTATAATTGTTACCTCTCCCACTCACACTTTTCTATATAAATACAAGATTAGGGAAGAAAAGATTCTGCTTCTGAACTCACTGGCAGGATGAATTTGCCAGACTCCAACAACTATTTAATGAAGTGAAAGAGAAATATGGTCGAGGGATGGGAGGAACACCCCTCAATAAACATTAGTTACACACACCAGTGAGAGACCGAGATTAAGAGTAATTGGGATTCCAGGCCAAGACAAAATGCAGTCTCCGTATCTTCCCTTCGGACATCATTCTACTAAATGAGACCCCTGAACAGAAGCAGAATTAACCGGCGCCTTTTAAGTTTGGTAATTACAAATGCGAAATGAGTATCCTCCTGCAGACAGAGCCAGCGAACGACTCAAACTTACGCAATAATGGGAGCTGTGATAAATAATGTATGCGCGATATCAAAAGCTGAATAGGAGGGAAGAAATGGAGAACCATTTGGAAATTTGGAATTTGCTCAAAGCCATTCCTGCAGTAAGTCCCAGGAGGGCAAAGCATAGAGAAGTACTAAACTCTGCCATTCTGTATAATTTATCAACCTTTTTCTCTTTCATTTCTAACATTGACCCTGCATGGTTAACCGGAGGAACAAAGAGCTAAATAGTTTCCTTAGCCATTGGATCAAGCAATTATGAGCATCCTGAATGATACATTTTCTGCTTAATCTACTAACAAATGGTGTCCCTTTTCCTCCTGATCTGGACCCGATCCCCACAGTTGTCTTGATGTACACAGAACATCTCAGTCCCTGCCTGCTTCTGGGCGCCCCTGTGTTTGCTTCCTTCTCATTATAGCCCTCTTATGTGGTCATCATAATAGAAGAAAAGTGAATTCTTTATGACAATTTCCTCGGCTGCCCTTGGTTAATTTTTGCAAAATGTAATTCCAACGGGCTCCCTGGCAGCAGGGCAAATTGAAAGCTAATCAGTAGAATCTTTTTCAAGTGGAAGTATCTTTTCCAGAAATTCATGTCTTAGGAGGAGAGGATTGTTTTTCACAGTAATAGGCAGTATGATGTGGCACAGTCATCTTTAAGGAGGTCAGGACTGTTTAAAACTGGAGGATAATAAGATATTAAATATTAAAATTGACCTCGGGCACTGAATTCCCCCCACCAGTTGTCTTTACTTCCTTATGGATTAATCTCTCATCATAGAAACATTCATTTCATACTAATCTGGTAGACTTTCTCAGAATAAGAGAAGATTTTAGACCCAGAAGCGATGGCTAAACTCATCCCTTCCCAGGACTTTGTTTCTTGGGTAAAGAAACCAGAAGATCAGAGGTGATTTGCTTAGTCACACAGCAGGTGAATAACATCGTTGAACTTTCTGTTTGGTTTTGCCTTGAAGGGAGCAGGGAGTGGGGAGATGGTTTAGTGTCTCACAGTTAGGAGTAGCTGCCTGTTGTCCTCAGGCCCCTGCAGTCTCCTATCTGACTGTTAGAGATGCTGCCCTCTGCACCTCCAGGATTTGTCCATGCTAATCTACTATAATGAAACTCCTTCTGCTGTGATGTGTGTGTCTCCCAGCACTCACCTTGTGTGGCACATTCGCTACTATGGTTATTTACTTAAGACTCTGAGGCTTTGTGGATAGCTAATATGTTCCTGAAGGTAAACATCATTCCCGCTATTGGGTACCCAAGGAGAGATGGGCCTCAGGGAAGACCCCAGAACTGATAAGGAGAAATAAAAGGGACTGGACTCCCTGGGTTTGTAAAAGGAAGTGGAGGATTGTGTTCCTATGGAATGGGGTTAAGGTAGAATCTGAGTGTCTGGAAAAGGAGAGAGGTACTGCTGAGAGGAGCCACAGCCCACACATGAGTAATCTATTCTCTGAAGGGAGAAGTCCTGGCTACAGGACTGTGCACCTAATTTGTGGTGCCTGGGGCAAAATGAAAATGTAGAAGCCTTTGTTCAGAAATTAGTAAGGATTTCAAGACAGTGCCAACAAAGTTTTAAACCAAGCATCGGAGATATTCTGAGTGCAGAACCTCATGTGAATGCACAGATCGCTGGCCCATTCTAGCCACTGTGGTAAACACCTAGTCTAAACTTACCCAGCAAAGTCTTCACTTTGCGGAGAGCTCTGAAGGGAAGAGTCTTGTTGAAGGAAGAGTAGTACTTTTTGGAAAGTGGTTTGATTTGGCTATATCGGTAGGAGGCAAGGACTCTCCAAAGAGGACGTAGATCTTAGGGCCAGGAGGTGAGACTCAGGACCAGCAGACCGTGCATTGTGGGGCCTCTTCCTTCACTGTCAATCTAAGAAGGTAGGCCTCTGTATTAAACACAAGATGCTGTTTCCTTACACTTTTCTTGAGTTGACCTTGAACTATAGAAAATAAAAGAAGATGGGGTAGATTCTAGGTCTCTTCTCCATTTTATTTCTGATATCTGCAGTACAGGCACAGGGCAGGACCTCAGTAGGTGTGTGTTGATGATTGGTAACTTATGAGGTTACCTTCAGTGTCCACACTTGGAGGAGTCCTCTGGCCCCCAAAGGAAGATCTGAGATTCAGAGGAGACAGGAATCTCTGGTAATAAAAAGAGAAAAGGTTTTTTAATAATGATAATTTAATACTGCAATTTAAGAAAATGTTAGCCTGCCTTTGCAAGCATGGGAGACTTTTATACCAACTAATTTCAGATTACTTTATAGATTTATTAAATACAAGGTTTTCTAAGATAGTTAGCTGCACTTTTCTTTGGTTTTCAATGTTACTTAAGAATAAGAGCTCTGCATTTTTTAAGCTCTTTTATTTAGAGAACACAGTCAGTGGCAGGGTGTAAAGAGAAACTGGAAGGAGACAAGAAAGCTTGGGATAAAGATAGGAACCTCAAAAAGTTTTGTAAAAAGACAGAAAAGGATCACAAGAGCCTCAGAAATGAAAAGGCAGGAGAATGGAAAAGGAGGCTAAAAAGAGGGAACGTGGGGGGTAGGCCCACCCTCATTTTTACACGAACAAATGGCACCACCCTGCACACTTGGTGGGTACTTGGGAAAGACCTAATTAATGAATTTGTAAAAGAAAAATAAATAAGGCATAATCAGTGGTGTGCTGGTGAATACTTAAGAGCCAGATCTTGGTGACGGAGGATGCTGTGTAACAATCGTCAATTTCTGTTGCAAAAATCCTCCCTCCACCGCCACTTTTAACCTAGAGACATGTGAATTCAGCTCTCAGGCCACTAAGAGGAATTCAGGGGATATGGAATTGGGTATGTGGACTATCTCTACTCTATATATATGATAGACTTAATAACCTCAAGAGCATAGATAATAGAAAATGTGGTAAGATAATTAGGAAATAATTAGTGTTTAATATTTATTGCCTCTGTTTCAATATATTAATTATAAATTTATATGATTTAATTTTAATAATGACTTTAGCAACTGGCCTGCAAAATAGGAGCCAGATCTAGCACTCTGATGGACGGACATCCCCATGCTCCACCATTCAGGTTAGAGTATAGCTTTTTGCAATTTTTTTCTTTAAAGAAATTGAGAAAAGGAAAATAGGAGACAAGGATTCTACTAATATTTCCTCCTTTACCATTTAACCAGAGGTTTTTTTTATACTCAACTCATCAGAATTTACACATTAAAATTTTAAGAAAAGATGTATATATCTATTTTTGCCAATAAAATCTATAGCATTTGCAACTTTACATGAATAGAAAGGCAGAGTGGTAGAATGTAGGAAGCCTAAAACTAAGAGTTTACAATTCTACATTTAGCAGTTTGAAGCTGTAAGTGGTCATTTCACCCCCCTAGGCCCTTGAGACAAGAAGACCAGCTGCCCCACTTCTATCACAGGGCCCTGATGAAGCCTATCAGGCTGCAATGTTGATATCCACTTATTTCCAAATTGTTCAGTAAAAGTAATATGTGTTTACAGGTGGTGTCAAAGACACCTGTTATCATAGCTATTAGTATATTCAAAGTTCATTCCATCTAACTAATTTTATTATTCAACATTTATTGACCACATATCTGTGACTCTAAATTCTGGTGAAACTTCAATAATGAAATGAAGCATTCCTTAATCTCATGGAATTTACAGTCTAGTTAGAGGGACACACAAGTAGGCAATTACATTTTGGTTTAAGTAGAATTAAAAGAGGATGCTGTGGTAATAGAGAAGAGGAACATCTGAGTCAGGCACAGAGGAGCAAGAAAGACTTTCTCAAGGAACCTCAGATGAGAACCTAAGATCTATCAAGATCAGATAAACCAAGGCCTGGGAGGAGGGGAAGTAAGGCTTAGAGCATGTGGCTAGCATCTATTGAGTAGTATTACCTGCTGAACAGTACGTGCTCACTTACTATATTCCTCACAGTGCTATGGAAGAGGCTACTGGTTCCGTTTTACAGACCTGACAAATGAGGCACAGTTAGTGGTTTCAGGCTGTGGTAACCTTATCAAGGAAAGACCTTGAAGCAAAACTGACCATGGCCAACTCTAAAGAACTGCAAGTTGTTCTGCATGCTGAAGTTTGCACATGTAGACCTCGGGGGATATGTAGAGTTGTAATGGAAAGGGACAAATGATCTTTTAAAACCATATGGCTGAGAGGGACTCATTAAAGGGTATTAATCCTGGAGGTAATGCGATCAAATTTCCATTTGGAAAGATCAGTCTAGCATGACTGTGGAGAATAAATTGAGGCTGGAACAAAACTAATATTGGGGAGATCAATAAACATTAGTCTAAGAGAGACAGTGATCTGAACCAAGGCAGTCACAATGACAGTGCAGAAAAGTCGGTGGAGTCTAACAGTACTTTGGAGGTAGAATCCTACTGGTTGACTGGACATGGGGGTGAGGAGGAACCACAGGGGATGAAATCCAAGGCTTCTGGCTAGAGCTACTAGGTGGGCGGATCAGGAGCTATCTACTGAGGTACGGAGGGGGAGAACTGGAGGTAGGAGAGGATGGGGATGAAGTAATGAGGGAAAGGCAATAAACAGATTTAACAAAGATTATAGTGATCAGCACACAAGAACCTCAGTGAGTGACAAGTGACAATCAAAACCAATGCTGTTTCGATCATCTGCTATAAAAATCTTTCAAAGGGAAAGTCGGTTCTTGAACTATCGATAGAACAAATGAGGTTCTCATGATTCTGGTCAGTTGTAATTCTAAATGGTTTAGTGAATATGAAAATCACTTTGTCAACCATGTAAATATTACCTTTCATTGTTATTATTACCATTAATATTTCCTCTGTCCTTTTATCAGATTGCAACAACTCAAATGGTCCCTTTGCATGCCCTTCCCCGGATACTTTTTCCTCTTTTGTCCTTTTTTTCTTTTTTTTCTTTCCACTTCCCCATCCTCTACCTCAAAGTTCAATGGCAAGTTATCTGGGTGGAGTTAAGTGGTTTCTGTCTGCTCTTATCAATCAGTGAGCAAGTATTTAAGTCTCACAGGTGAGCATCCCAAAGCTCTATGAGTAGCACGAAATCAAGGGGCCATGTCCTTTGGGGTCAGATAATTCTGAATTTAATTCTTCTTTCTGCATTTACCAGCCACAGGCTCTTGGCTCAATAATTCTCTCATCTCTCTGCTCCTCAGTTTCCATCAGAAAGAAAAACAAAATAGATAATACTTTGCAAGTCTGTATTACATCAGATAATAAATGTGAAGGAACAGAGACAAGTGCCTAATAAATATGGTTCCTATTCACCTCATAAGGTTGTTTCCTGAAATAAATGAGCTAATACTCAAAAGAGGGTAATATCTTGTTGGAATGATTCTGCCATAAAAGTTCAGTCATTTTTAATGAAGTTTGCTGCTATTGTCCCCGTTATTGTTTTTACTAGTACCAGGGGCTTACAGTAACCATGTCTACAAGCCTTTGAGTAGCACTTGAACATATCTTTATTATTATTATTTTTGAATCCACTTATTTATTTGTTTCAGCCTGGGAATAGTTTCTTTCTTTGCATAGTGCTGTTTTAGAGAAACAGCCAGATGCCTCTTCAATTTGTCGTTTGTGGCCACATACTCTGCTATTTAGATACTCTTGCTTTCTTCAGTTAAGATGCCATGTTTGTTAAAACTTTACCAGTCTAGAGAAGCTTAATTGTGCTTTTCTTGGCTCACAAAATGAAGCACATGGAAAGATTAAAGACTGGAAATGAGGGAGGGCTTAAATGTCACTGTAGGTCTTTAACCTTTTTTATATCCAAAAATAATCAACTTTTTTAAAACTTCGCATAAATTGCCTATTACCAATATAACTGCTCCGATGAAAGATTATTAAAATATCCATTAAGGTTGGCAGAGCTAACGGGAAGGGACTTTGGGGTTGGTGAAGCAGTTAACCTTCTACCCAATGTAATGGTATTGGCCATAAGAACTGAATAGTGTGGCTGCTCTCTCTCTCCCTCTCATTCATTCTATCCTATATTCCTAGACCAAGAGGGACAACTCACAACTTTCAAGATTCCCCCCAGGCACACTCTTGAGTATCTTTGGGTTTTCCTGAGGAAGGTTTATTCAGAGGCTGCTCTGATATTGTCTTGGCATATAGTTTGAGACTGGTTATACAAAACAGAATGAGATTTCACCTCCTGTCTCCTAAAGAGCCTCATTATAAACTGCTGGTATGGCCTCCTTGCTTCTCAAAAGTTCCAAGAAATTTCAACTTACCAAGAGTGGTATTGACTCGTGTGTGTGTGTGTGTGTGTGTGTGTGTGTGTGTGTGTGTGTTTGTGTGTGTGTGTGTACCTGCCATCTTGCTTTGAACAGAAATTATAGTATTTTAATGTTTAACAGGAGTTCCTATTAAATGTTACTTTAAAGTGGACTTGTATTTTTACAGTCCAATTAGACTATTAATGAGAACTGCATTTATGTTATCTTTTTCCTCTTTAAAATGCATTGCAAGAATTAATTCATCGGCCTCCTGAAGATATTAATTATGCTTCATTTTTGTAAAGTGCTCAGATGTTCATGAAGTTCTATCCCACAGTGACGTACTCAGTGTTCATGCCATGACAACCCTGTGAGATCGGCACTATTATCTTCATTTCACAGATGAGGAAGACAAAATTCAGAAGTTCTCCATAACAAAACTAAACCTAAATGTGGCATGAGTTCTTGTGACCTTGACACAGTGGTCTTTGCCCTTCACCATAGGCAACTTACACATATTAGTTGAGATTGCAAATGAAGTTTAGTAGGTATCCTCAGCATGACAGTAGACGGGAAGATGCTTTGGAGGGTGTAGTGGGCCAGACATAACATAAGAAGAAGCAATGTAAGGAGTGAGACCAGCTCTACAAACAAAAGGCCGGATTAATTAGGTCTCCCAAGGAGAGAAAGGCCCAGTGGGCATATTTAACTATCTAGGGCATGGGGTAGCTAGGCTAGTAGAAGAGTTTATCCCACAGAGCAAAACCTATATGGAATAACTGGGCATGTCATAGAGAGAGTCTGTATGTGCAGTTTTGGGGTATTTGAGACTGAAAGACTCTTGGTGATAGTAGAAAAATGACAACCTCATGTTCACTCACGTTTAATAGCCTCATGCATACCAGATGGCATGAGCATTGCGATAGGAGGCGGATAGCCTTACTGTGACAGTCTCCTAAATCTTGAACTGCCTCCTCAGCAGCCTTCATGTCCTCTGTCACTTTTTCTTCCTTTCCCTATCTGCTAGCCTTAAGCAGAGTTCAACCACAAGGTCACTTTATAACTTTACTCACTCCCTACATGCAAATGTCTTCCAAGTGTTACTCCTAGACCCAGCGAAGAGCCTTTGGTTCTATAATTACCTATATGATGGGCCTGACCCATTTCCTACCTGCCAAGGGGAAGGATATTAGGATGTTTATTCTTCAAATTTCATATCCACCAGGATCACCCTTTCTAGGAAGGTACCAGTAGGACCTGGAAATATTGAAGGAGAAGACAGGAGCCAGAGAGGAGGCTGACAAATGCGCTGAAGGGAAAGTAAAGGCTCCTGAGGTTAAGAGAGGCCAACCTGACAGGCACAGAGGCCGTGCGGATGACTGACTCCCCGAGCTGGGTCCTCAGAAGGAAGGGCCTAGGCTTTCAAGGGGAAGAGAATGGGAGTGGTCAATGTGCTTACCATGAGTTGGCCTCAATAAACCTCACTCTCTCTTCCTTTTCCTGTCCCATTTTAGAGCACACAAGGCAAGCCCTGCTAAGTCAAAACCACAGGCCCACCCAGTCCTCTGAAAATACTGCCTCCTAAACCAGGCATGTTGGCGCACACCTGTAATCCCAGTACTTGGGAGGCTGAGACAGGAGGATCTCAGGTTCGAGGACAGCCTTGGCAAGTAGTGAGGCTCTCATCAACCTTGTGAGACTCTGTTTCAAAGATAAATAATAAAAAATCAGAATGGGGGTGTAGCTCAGAGGTAGAATGCCCCTGGGTTCAATCCCCAATAGCAAAAAAATAAAAAATAATAATTAATTAATTAATTTTAAAAAAAGAAAATTCTGCCTCCTGCCTCCTCTTTACTGCTTTGTTGTTGTTGTACTGAGAATAAAATCCAGGAACACTCTACCTCGGAGCTACATCCCCAGCCCTTTTTATTTTTTATTTTAAAACAGGGTCTCACTAAGTGATAAGGCTGGCCTCGAACCTGCAATCCTGTCTTAGCCTCCCAGATATTGGTATTACAGGTGTGCACCACCACTCCTGGCTCCTCACTGTTTTTGCTCTTAGCCCTTTCTCTCTCCCCCTCCATTCCTGTGTCCTTCCTTCACTTCTCAGACTAGCCAAGCATTTTTCCCTCTTCATCTCTCTGTGCGTGCTGGCTCCTTCACCCCGAGTCCACCATGCCCTCCCCCTGCCTCCCTGCCTGTCCTCCAGGTGTCAGCCCAGGTGTCACTTCTACAAGGAGAACTGAAGTAAACTCCTCCTGCTACTCTTTCTCACTGGATCTCATAATTTTCCTTTGTCACATTTAATACAGTTTGTAAGTATATATTAATCCTCTATATAGGATTTACTGGCTCACATTTCCTATAATTTGCCAGTGTGTATTAATCCTATATAGGTTTACCGTCTTAAGGTCTCTCTTTTCCACTAGACTGTGGATTCCCATAGGACAAGAACCATGTCTGGTTAGTTGACCCTATTCTCTGTAGCAGCCAATATAGAATCTAGCACACAGGGTGTGTTCCATAAATCTCTGTGAACTTGTGTTGAATGAATTCTACTCTTACCTCCACTTCTTGGGATGCCCTCCCACAGTCTCCTCACCAATTCATCTACTACATTCCACAAGAAAAAGAAAGAAACATTCACATGGAGCCCATATTCTCTGAACTTTCCCTTAATTTTCTTTCCCCAACATTTATTCATGCATTATCATGAATTGGGTTGTGTTCTTTTGTACAGGGAAAATCTTCACAAGACAAATATAGGGATACCATTGCAGCAAAACAATTTCTAACCACACTCGGCTTCTTTCTCCTTGGCTTACTATTTTGAGTTTCAATAAGAAGCAAACAATCTTATCTTGAAGGAGGGATTGGATTTATTTTTAATAAGAAAGGTTGAATTGGAAGCTTGCATTTTTTTTCCTAAAATTTAATAACAGCACTAGTAAAGCCCTCATTCTTCAGCTGGCCTTATTTCAGGTATAAAAAAACAAAGCTTTGGGCTGGGCGTGGTGGCGCATGCTTGTAATCCCAGTACTTGGGAGGCGGAGACCCGAGGATCCGGGTTCATGGCCAGCCTCAGCTACCTAGCGAGGCCCTCTGCAACTTAGTGAGACCCTGTTTCTAAAAATAAAGAATGAAAAAATAGGGCTGGGGGTGTAGCCCGGAAGTAGAATGCCTCTGGGTTCAATACCTAGTACCGCAAAAAAAAAAAGCTTCCAGGTAAACTTCTTTCGGAATGTAAGAGCAAGGCTGATATCACCAAAGCTGTTCAGATTTACTGAAGGCCAGGGAAGGTCACATAGCGGGGGCATCTAGTCAGAGAGCACTTTCAGAATCCAGGACTGGGCGGAGGACATAGAGAGAAGCAGCAGGTTCCTCAGAGCCACTGTCCTCAAACATGTGAGGTCCCAAAAGTTACCACTGATAAGTCAGCAAGTCAAGAAATCACTTTTGGTTTCGCCCCCTTCCTCCATTCATAACTAAAACAAAACAAGAGTAAAATATGTTATTGTATGACCCAGATGAGAATTTATTGAACTGGAATTTCAACATTCACCCTGTTATTCTAAAGCAGAACCTGTAGTTACTGGTTGCTCTCCTGGTCATTTTATCAGTATTCTTTGAATGATTTACAAAAATACATGTACACACACATTATATACAGTATAATATATGTATCTTAATTTATTCTGACAATTGTCTAGTCACATAGATTCCCAAACTATTTGGCTTACCTGCCCCTTTTCGGAAAAAATAAAATAAAGTTACTCAGTATGCCCTCCCCCTAGAAATCTGCTTTCTTTAAGCAAATAAACAAAAAGATGCAGTGACAAATTCACGTTCTTTTCTGTATCTATATTTTATCCCAGCACCTTCCAGGAGGGCATTATCACCCACTTTGGGAACCTATGATACTGGCAGATTCTGTCTACTTAATATCTTCACCCTAGATCTAGTTGTTGATCTTATAGCACAGGCCAGGAAAGAAAGGTAAGTTTTGCTAAATACCTGTTACACTGTGAAATTGCCAGGGTTGGTGTGGCTGTGTTCTTCATGCAGCATCACCTAATCGCCCGTCTTTCCACCTCTGAGCTGCTTCACTGCCACTGATGAGCACCTTCTCTCCCTTCTCTCAGGCTGCAGCAGTCCTGAAGGTTGATGGAGGGCCATGCTATTCAAACAGCAGGCGTGGCTGAGACAGAAGCTCCTGGTGCTGGGAAGCCTTGCCGTTGGGAGTCTCCTATATCTAGTTGCCAGAGTTGGGAGCTTGGATAGGTAGGTGACAAAACACATACTTATGCCCATAGGACCTTGTCTCTTGATTGAAACTTCCTTAGGCCATAACTTTAAGTCTGCCCGTTTGTTTTCCTCCCTCAAAATTCCCCCAGAAACATGCTTTTCTGCAGTATTGATTGTGATTTATTGAGACTTTCAGAGAAGGAGATCCAAGTTGCTCAACCCACGATGTTCCATCGAGATCTATTCATATTCTGTATGCATTGACAGTTGTTTTCAGAGAAGGGATAAAGCTATGTACCGTTAAAAAATATATATGTCATTTACTAGAGCACAATGTGGTTTGTGTGCATGTGGTGTTGACCTCTAGCCATAGCAAAACCGGGATGATATAACAATGTCTCTTCATTTTGAAATGTATGAATGGGCAATTAATGTGTTATCAGGAGCATTAGCATTATGTATGCTCCTGTAAAGGATCTCATCAAGTTTGCAATCCACTGCCCTGGAAAGATGGCTGCAGGCATGGATTTTTAACTATGTTAATTAGCTCTGGTTTTCAGGAGCTGAACATACCAGACAAGGAGGCTGTCACTCAGAGTAATTGCCCAGAAGGCAATGGAAAATCCATGGAGAGGAAATTACGGAGCTAGCATTTGGCTCAACATAGGCAAATAGTTGAGAGGCACCGGACCTGCAGAAGTCCCAGCAATATAAGCTGACTATATATTAACTGCTTCTGGACCGTTCTACATCCAGTATGATTGGCAAGGATAGAGGAGGTGTTTTTTTTTTTTTTTCTGAAATGTGAGCCTTCTTTCTTTGCCCTTTAAAATTAATTCTTCCACTGGAAAGACTGAAGTACCTTCTCTATGAATTCAGTTCCCATTGTCAATGAAAATTCAGCCACACTTTAAAATAAAATTATCTGCTTTTCAGTTTTGTTTCCAAAATTTAAGCTAATCTGTAGACCTCACCATTTGGATATTTAAAAATGATATAGCCGCGTTCCTTGTTTCTCTTCAGTCAATGTCAACTTTGGTAAAATGAATCCTTTTGATGCTTTCCAATGAAAAATTTCTGAATAAACTCCCCACTCACTAGTTGTTACCTATGGGGAAAGTGTAACTGAGAGCTTATCACTACCTCAAGAAGTATCTGAAAGTAGCATTTAATTATTAGTGAAAAGCCTGGCAGCGGTGGCACCGTTGTCCTGTGTGCATAATGAAACTTCTATCAAGTTCTTCCCAATACCTTTAATTAGCTTCCAATCATTTACTTTTTATTAAGTAATTGACCTAATGATCATTAACACATTAATTATTTAGTTGACAAATTTTTCCTTTTTAACCCATTCCCTAGTCCCTAATGGGATAGCTTTTTAAGGAACTGGATGGTTTGATGAACTTTTTCAAAACCCCTCACTTGAGAGTGTGAACAAATTATGTCTGAAATTGGCACATGCTTCCTTAAGCTTATCCTTTAGTAACTGATAACCCTGCTATCTGGGAAGGAGGCTGAGGTTACTGCTACTGTCCCTTCCAGTCTTAAAACTTTTTTAGTGGTGGGGGGGTGCAGCCATGATCAGAATCTGCTCTTCAGGAAGTGGGGGGAAATGTGATGCTTTCTCCTGTCTTTACATACTCTATTGTTCTGCAGGGTATGAGCTCCCAGGGTAGAAAGTAGAAAGAGAAAGGATGTAAAGAAAGAAAATGGAGGTTTTTAGAGGTAGGGAAATTCCACTCCAGCTCAATCAAGGCAGAGATACCTACATCAATCTCTTTCAGCCAGGGTTCTGTAAGAGAATTAAACCCTACAGAAAAAGATTTGAGTGACTGAAAAAGATTTGAGTGACTGCCTCCTCATTTCTCCCAAGGACGGTACTAGCATCATTCTAGATTCTTAGAAGTCCATCAGTAGATGCCTTAGCAAATTAGGGCTTCATTCTCAACCAGAACCCAGGAAAAGCTAAAGGACAAAATTATGATATCGAGTAATATCACAGTTGAACACCCCTTTGACTATATATAGTAATTTTATATCTTTCATTTAGAGCCCTAGTATAGTAATCCCATTAACAAATTTATAAAAATGAAATTCATGTTTCTCTAAAATATTAACCATGGTAAACCCTGTGTTTCTAATTGTTTTCTGTTTTCATACTTTCCACAATGAAGATGAATTGTTTTTTAAATCATGGAAAGAAAATACTACAAAAAAAGTAGTATATGTTTATATTTTTCCCTAAGCATTATGATAGAGAGCTGTTTAAACAGAGCACAAACCAAGACCATTTCTTGAAGTTCTACAGAATAGGCTGAGCATGACTTTGAAGTGCAAGAGGGTCTTTGAAGAAAAGCAAGTAACAGCCTCACTGCAGAGAGGGAGACATAGATTCCAAATTACTGGAATAGCCAGAAGCTCTTGGTTGGAGGAATTCATTTAATAGCCATTTGACTAGTATTATCCCCTTTTACTTGGGCTGTGTTCAAACCTGCAATCCTCCTGTCTCAGACTCGCAACTACTAGGACTATAGGCATGCAGCACCATGTCTAGCTCTGGCCATGCCAAATTAGTCACTCCTATCTAATATTGTTGTGACTGTCACCCCATCTTTCTCTCTGAGAAAAGTAGAGGTGGTTGTTTATTATTCAGGGTGATATTGAAGTGGAAATCCTCCTTTCTGGCTCTATCCATCGCATTCCTTCCTTTATGAACTCTAGTCCCTGTCTTTAATGGGCTTGGCAATGAGGATCTGAGATTTCTGGCCCCGTCAAGATTGTGTTGATTTCTGCTCGCACTTGTGGTAGATGATATACAGCACTTGCTGATGGTAATTGGGTTTGTTCCTACATTCAGCAAAGTGAAAACATAATCCTGACCTCTTTAAATAGAAAGAGAGAGAGAAGCAGAAGAAATATGGAACTCTGCTAAAGACTATCCCCAAGGCCAAGGGCAGACATGCTCGTAGAATGAAAAGCTCAGCAAGTGCCAGATTGGAATTTGCAGGCTGATGACACAATGACCAAGGGTAGAGATGGGAACCTCTTTTCAGATTATATCTCAAAGATTTTTAAGAGCAAAGTGAGTGCTGAGAGCTGCGAGGAAATAATACCACGTGAAACCAGAAACAAATGGCCTCCTCTCTGCCCTTTCACCTCCCAGCTGAAGATTATAATCTTCTCCCTTTGTGTTTCCTAAATGATTGTAACTGGTGAGCTGTGGAAAAGCTATTAATATGGCCGGTGTCACTTATCTATCCTGTATTGTGAGCGTAAGTACGCGCCATAGTCAATTAAGTGCTTGGTGAATAAAAATTTTAAGAAGTACTAATAAAAAATCCCATCAATTATGTGTGCTCCATTTAATACAGGGTTGCTTAAAGTAAAATTTCGCAAACATATGTTCATTATGGATCGCAGTGGGCTGGAAACCAGTGATTTTATTTATGCATTTAAAGTCTTAGTCTGACCAGGGAAGCAGAGGAAGGAGAAGTCAGTCACAATGAGCTTCTTATAGTCTCTCTGTTGCTTGCAGGCTACAACCCATTTGCCCCATTGAAGGCCGATTTGGTGGAGCCCGCAGCCAGGCTGAATTCCCACTACGAGCCCTGCAGTTCAAGCGCGGCCTGCTGCACGAGTTCCGGAAGGGCAACGCTTCCAAGGAGCAGGTTCGCCTCCATGACCTGGTCCAGCAGCTCCCCAAGGCCATTATCATCGGAGTAAGAAAAGGGGGCACCAGGGCCCTGCTGGAGATGCTGAACCTCCACCCAGCAGTGGTCAAAGCCTCTCAAGAAATCCACTTTTTTGACAATGATGAGAATTATGCCAAGGGCATTGAGTGGTACAGGAAAAAGATGCCTTTTTCCTACCCTCAGCAAATCACAATCGAAAAGAGCCCGGCATATTTTATCACAGAGGAGGTTCCAGAGAGGATTTACAAAATGAACTCATCCATCAAGTTGTTGATCATTGTCAGGGAGCCGACCACAAGAGCTATTTCTGATTACACTCAGGTGCTAGAAGGGAAGGAGAGGAAGAACAAAACTTATTACAAGTTTGAGAAGCTGGCCATAGACCCTAATACCTGTGAAGTAAACACAAAATACAAGGCAGTAAGAACCAGCATCTACACCAAACATCTGGAAAGGTGGTTGAAATACTTTCCAATTGAGCAATTTCACATCGTTGATGGAGATCGCCTCATCACAGAACCTCTGCCTGAACTTCAGCTCGTGGAGAAGTTCCTAAATCTTCCTCCCAGGATAAGTCAATACAATTTGTATTTCAATGCAACCAGAGGGTTTTACTGCTTGCGGTTTAACATTATCTTTAATAAGTGCCTGGCGGGCAGCAAGGGGCGCATTCATCCAGAGGTGGACCCCTCTGTCATTACCAAATTGCGCAAATTCTTTCACCCTTTTAATCAAAAATTTTATCAGATCACTGGAAGGACATTGAACTGGCCCTAAAATAATGTCATGCAACACTATGTGTTGTGCCTGGAGACAGAGGATGTCTCCTCTAGATGAAAATATGCACTTTTCTTAGACACAGCTATCCAAGTCATTTTTCCATGTATACTTGTATATACGCCAGTGTGTGACCAAATATAAGATCAGTCCTTTTTCTACTGAAAATTTACAAAAGAAAATTAATCACCGTCTGCATAGTTGCATCTCTTAAGCTATTTATAAAAAGAAGAGGTGGTGGTATTGGGGGGAAAGTGACTTCAGCTATTCTCAAAGAGTTAGTCTTCCTTTGATTCAGAATTTGTCACCCGCCATTTTCATAGATTTAAGCCAAAAGATGAATGTGTGAAAATGTACCAATGGCTGTGAAGCTTCAGGAAGTAGAGGAATTCAGTTATGCATTTTTTTTTCCTAAGGGAAAGCTGGCTCTTTAATTCAGATGCTGAATTAGTGCCATGAAAACAGAAAATGCTTATTTTCTTATCATTTAAAAGAATGTCCTATCTCACAAAATTGACATCGTCCCAAAGTTCCGGTGGTGATTTTGCACTATTGTTTTCTCGTAGGGACCCTGGTGTCACTTGTCGCATGTCAATCACACATTGGAAAGTCGAGTCCTTTTATTTCCATACTGTATGTCAAGAAAATGTCATGTACATAGTGTATATTGTTGTAAATACTGGTTTCACACTAAGTAATTCTATTTTGTAAACTGAATATGGCTATTTAATTTATTGTGAAAATTAAATTTATGGTGGTATTTAAAAATGGAATGGATTAAAGTTACTCTGTGTGCAACTTTTTTTAAAAAAAATTCATTTTGTTTTACATGTCCCCTGCTGAAAGGCAGCTGTTTATGTACATCTGAGGGTACTTGGAAAAATTTGCTTCTCCATTGGATTTCTACACCCTTGTGAAAATATATTTATGAAGCAAGGTTGCGTATATATTTTTTTAAATCTCAACCATCTGGAAATCCAGTAATAATAGCCACCTGGAAGAACCCTAATGCTGCTCTGCTACAACTTTATAACAATTAATTTACTGGCAATTGCTGTCTTACCAGAGAGAGACAAGGAATACATTAATAGAATCAAGACATAGAAGAATCACAATTTTATCTGAACCTCTAAGCAGAGTCAGACCAGTAGAGAAATTAAATAAAATAAGATTAGAAAACTTGTGTGGCCTCTGTACTAAAAGCTGCTGATGCTTCGAAAATGTCTACAAATTCTCACAACTCTCTTTTAGTTGAAAATATATCAATCTGCTCAAAATGATCAAATTGCATAGTGTTGCTATGATTAACATAAACATATGGCTCATATTTCCACCCAGAGAAATTAACTAACTTGGGTGCCTTGCTAACAGCAGACACACTCACTCTATCATGCTTAAATATAATTTAGAAAAATGTGGGGAAAGGTGTAACAAAAACAACAACAAAACAATGGATTTTTCACACTTATAGTTGCTAATCCAGTGGAAGATATTTAGGAGGGTTTTGTTCAGCATTACCTTGAGAGTGCCTAGAGAAATCAGCAAATCACAATGGATTCCCCTTTATTGTAAGAAGTGTTGGTTTTCTCTATGAGTTGTTTATCCTGTCCAGTGATTTGATGGTGAACTTTTCTAAATAAATAGCCCTTTCCCCTGCAGTGTCGGTATATATTGCTTCTCAAGCCACAGCCTGGGTAATCATCTCTTCCGTCTGAATTAGCAGGCATGCAGTTCTCTCAGCATGAGGCAGGCATGACCCCAAGACATACTGGCAGGCAGCTCCTCACCGCTGTGCAGTGACTCTGGAGGGGGGTCTTGGGTCCAAAGATCAGTCACTTCTCCCCGAAGCCATGAATGAAGTCAACATAAGGAATCTGACTTTTAATTTCCCTGTGCCTCAACTCTGAGATAATGATCAGAGTAAAGTCTTTGAATACTACAGTCTGTGACAGAATCACTGTACTATCATTAATTTTATAAAGATATTCCTACAGAGTGATTCAGCTAATATGGTTTTGTACCAGTGACTGTCAAATTATGCCCCATGAGAACACTGATATTTCAAAGATTCAGTCTAAGTTAATGAATTGGAATTTCTCAGTAATAATTTAATATTATAATTTTTATTTATTTCTCATAAAATATTGACAAATTGTAGTTGATCAGGGTACAGAGTAATGTTATAATTTTGTAATACAATGTGGAATGACTAAATTAATCTAAGTAACATATCCATCATCTCAAATATTTAGCATTTTTATGATGAGAACATTAGAAATTTATTCTTTGTGATATTGAAATAGATAGTACTTGATGATCAACTATATTCAGCATGCTGTGCTTGATCAAAAAAAAGAAAAAACAATCAGACTCATTCCTTTTATATAATGCAGGCTTTTTACTGCTATGAATAGAGGCTATATATCACAGTTTATTCTAAGATCCCACTTGACTTATGCCAACTTTTATAATTTGTTATTTTTAGCTCAATAAGTCAATATTTTTTCTTCATATCCAGGAAGGCAAAAAGTACTGTGATTTCTAGTTGTTCCGCCTCCTAAATAAGTTGAAGAATTGTTTCAAATCTTGAAGCTTCCCCACAGAGACCCAAAGCAAGAGGCCTGACATGGGAGAATTTTGCGGGGTGGCGTGTTTCATTTCACTGAATAAACAGTCATAGGCACTGCTGATTAAGCCAGGTAGAGAAAAATAAAAATCCTATGACTTAATAGCATACCTCCACAGGAGATTTTAAACCTCCTTGTTTAGAAAAAAATGTCTCCTTATGTCTTCAGACAAGGAGCAGACCTCCAGAGAAATCTTCTGCTTATTACAATAGCTCCACTAGGGCTCTCTTTAATAAGTTACTCCTTTTACATCATGAACACCTTGCATTTCTTCCGGAGCGTTGGTGGCACCATACAGCTTTGTCAAACAGTTCTAGCTGCAAAGAGAAAAGCTGTTCAAGCAATGATGAAATTTCTAATGAGTCCTAAAGCTGAAACAACACCATTTGGGGAGCCAAGGAATTCCAATTATAATTAGATAAACAGCCCAAGATAGGACATACATACAAAGCTATAGATGGATGTCCTCAAACTCTAAGTCCATCACATACCACCACACATAAACTCTCAATTGATTAAGGCACTAACTTTTCCCACTAATTGTAATATATAGTACAAGAGAATTCTAAGATATTTTAATCCTTAGTTAATGTATGGTAAGTCAAAGGCTTGTAATTGCATTTGATTTTAGATTTGGTCCCTTTTATAAAAGTAGATGGATCAGCAAGAAGAGCCAGCTACCAGCTCAGATACTGCTCATGAGGCTGATGGAGCCTCCTGGGAGCATTGTCCAGGGTGCTGCACCTGGTATAAGGGCTCTCCTGGAGGGCAAGTTCAAGGACACATGGAGAGCATCACCTGGGACACTGAAGACATGTTGCTACTAAGGGAATGTGGGAGTAAGTGTGGTCCCAATTCCAGGCCTCTGATAAGCATCTACTTTGTCCACTTAGCTGTTTGCTAAATACAATTGTTTTCATAAGCCTAATTTGAGAACTTTGCAGGAATGGAGAATTTCAAACGATCACAGTATCTTCCTGCTGAAGTCTTTTGTATTCCTTTTGCATGCTCAGCAGCCGTTTTCCACTAAGGAGAACAGTCTACAGTGTAAGCAAAGCAGAAAACATTTCCCCTAAAAATGATTGCATACAGCAAAATCTTAGCAATTTGGGCTAACAAGGTGGAAATATAGAATATTTAAAGCAAATTCATTGCAATTATTGCCAAGTGAACAAAGTGTCAAGCTATACTAACAATATATTGATAAACAGCCGATTGCATCTGTTTTACTAAATAAGCACCTACTAGTTGGCATATTGAGGTATTTTTGTTTCCAAATTGGTATTATTGTCCTCTTAAATTGGTTATTCAGGCCCTCTACCATCTCTTTATCAATTTTTGTAGTAAACCTTCCTTTTATAACTAATGCAAGAATAAAATTTAGGCCACAATATCATTTGGTAAGGTTCTAATTAATGGTGCCTTATTACACACCTTACAAAGACAATTTCCTCACATTAAAATGAAATCTTAAAAGATTTCTTTCAGCCGGGCGTGGTGGCGCATGCTTGTAATCCCATTACTTTGGGAGGCGGAGACCGGAGGATCCGGGTTCGCGGCCAGCCTCACCTCTCTCTCTCTCTCTCTCTCTCTCTCTCTCTCTCCCTGTCTCTCTCTCTCTCTCTCTCTCTACTTAGTGAGGCCCTCCGCAACCTCGTGAGACCCGGTTTCAAAATAAAGTATAAAAAATAGGGCCGGGGGTGTAGCACGGAGGTAGAACGCCCCTGGGTTCAATCCCCGGTACCACAAAAAAAAAAAAGATTTCTTTCAAAGTACATTTTATTGCACCTTTTTATGAATAAGAGTGCTATTTGATAATAATTATAAGTGGAGTGGGGAGTTGAAAGGGCAGAACTGAACTGATAGCAAAGTGCATTTCCAATAGAAAGCAGCTGATTGGTATTCCAAGAACAAGTGTCTGTTATGTAAAGACAGCTCGGGGAAAGGCCATACTCTCTCAGTCATATCAAGTAGGCAGTAGCATGTTTCATGCCTTATCAGGCTTGCTCGATCATGAATTTGTGAACCATATCAGTCTACTAGGTTTGAGGAAGCAGTTGGTGAAAAGATTTATTGTTTCTAAATATATGTGTCATCTATCCCCCTTCAAAAACAGCCTGCCAAGAAGGTGACTGGGGAGCCATCTCAAAGAACCAGTGTGCCTTGCACATGTCTAAATGCACCCGCCTCCTCTTTGCATTTCCTTTCCTTTAATGACACCACAGAACCATCTTTAAGGCCAACTACAAAACTTCTTGTTTGTTTGTTTGTTGTTTTGGTAAGACCATACCAAAATTTACAGGTTTAGACATAAAATATAAAATCTACAGGTTTAGACATAGAGTATAAAAGAGCTCATAGTTACTGCATGTCAGGTAATCTAACACTAGGTCCTGAAAATCACTTGTGTGTGTGTGTGTGTGTGTGTGTGTGTGTGTTTGTGTGTGTTACAAGGGGTTGAACCCAGAGGCACTCTACCTCTGAGCTATACCCCCAGCCCTATTTTATTTTTCAGTTTGAAATAGGATCTCAATAAGTTGCAGAGGGCCTCGCTAAGTTGATGAGTCTGGCTTTGAACCTGTGATCCTCCTGTCTCAGGTACTGGGATTACAGGCTGCACCACCACACCCGGCTACTACAACTCTTTTTTTTTTGTGTGTGTGTGTTACCGGGGATTGAACCCAGGGGTGTTCTACCTCCAAGCTACACCCCCAGCCCTATTTTTCGTACTTTATTTTGAAACCGGTCTCACGAAGTTGCGGAGTGCCTCACTGAGTAGCTGAGGCTGGCCGTGAACCCGGATCCTCCGGTATCCGCCTCCCAAGTACTGGGATTACAAGCGTGTGCCACCACGCCCAGCTACTGCAACTCTTTAAAAGTGAAAGTTTCTGGCACAGCAGATGACAGTGTGGCCACACCAAGTAGAATTAGTAATGTAAGCAGGTGAGTCAGAATTCAGAAACTGGAGAAGAAAACAAATAGCTCAGCCTAGAGAAGCCAGGGCCGGCTTCAGTGAGGCCACAGGGAAGCTCACAGCATCTCAACAGACAAGTGGGGAAAGTGCACTGAGGATGAAGAAACAGTACAGCAAAAAAAAAAAAAAAAAAAAAAGGTGTGAAAAGGACTCAGAAATCAAGGAAAGCTGGAAGGCAGGCCATGTGTAAGAGAAGACAGAAGACAAGAATGGAAACTGTTCCAGAGCTCCTAGCCCGTGAGTAAGTCCAACCACCACAGTCCTGAGAGGACCCTGCCAGGTATCAAGGCTACATCTGCCTCCTGGGGTCTGTACCCAGTTGATTCTTAAAGACTAAGGGGTTACAAATGGAAAGATTATTACCCCAAAAGCTTTCTTCCAAGGAGAAAATGATCAGATAATTCATGCTTCATGGAATAGTCATTTTCCTTTCCACCCTTCTTTTCTCTTTGGTTCTCTTGCTTATCTTCATGGCCAGTAGCTTTGTTTGCTGAAGTTGATGGGATCCTCCATATCTGGCTCATTTGTCCTCCAGGACTGAGGAAAAGGTGTCTTTTCATAGCCAGCTTCAGGTACTTAGGCCATGAGTCATACTGTTCCTTGTCACCCAGCTTCTTGCTATAGCTCCATCCTTCCTGAGACCCAATCAGGAGACAGATGAATGAAAAGAAAACTGAACACAATATTATCCTGCAAGGGAGTTATAATAATGTTTTCAAAACTGGCCAGTAAATAATATTTGTTTCAATGAAAACAAAGCAAATATAAGCTAAACTTCTGGGTGAATTGAGCAAGCCAATTTGTCTCTTGGAATTTGAGCTTGCCATTAAGTAGGAATATCAGAATGGGATGTTTAAGCTCTCTCATATGACATTTAAGCACTTTCATATGACATTTCATATCCTAGTGGCCCTGAATATTCAGTCAGAGGGATGAAGGTGGAGGGGAAAAGAGGTATAGGCTCAAAGTACTCTACTATTCTTGTGCATATAATTGCTCCAAAAAGTGGTATGTCTAGCATTTTGTCTTTAAGGGATATTCTGTGTGTATGTGTGGTGTGTGTGTGCGTGTGCGTGTGTAAGAGAGAGAGAGAGAGAGAGAGAGAGAGAGAAAGAGACTAAAGATTGACCCAGGGGCATAATATCTCCAAGCTATACCCCCAGCCCTTTTTTTGTTTTAAAACAAGGTCTCATTAGGTTGCTGAGAGTCTCCCTATGTTGCTGAGGCTGGTCTCGAATCTGTGATCCTCCTATCTCAGCCTCCCAAGTACTGGTAATACAGGCATATACCACCACACCCAGCCTTCAAGGGATATCCTTTACCATCATTTCCTTGCAGCTGAACTTTTCTTCAATTCAACCTTATTCTCAACTTTGGATTCCATTTTACCTATCCTATCCACCACATGACAAACCATTTCTAAAGCATCTTATTTAGCTCCTGATTCTATTGCTCAGCTAGACAATTCTGGTCAGACCCAGCTCGGCCCCCTCTGCTGGCCTCTCTTGTGCACCTGTGGTTTGTCCTGTCAGCTGGTGAGTGGATGATCGAAGGTGGCCCCTCTTAAAGTATCTGGTGGCTTGTGCTTCTTCATTGGTGCTGTCTGCCAGTGCTGGCTGTTGGTTTGGTGACAAAGGTTCCTGGGCCACGTGTGTCTCATGGTATTAGACTCACCTGGCTTCTTCACAGGCTAGTCAGAATGATCCAAAAAATAGCAAAGGAAGGCAAGTCCCAAGTACAGGCACTTTTCAAGGACCTACTTCCATTATGTTCAAAATTGTTCCATCGGCTTTCAAAGTACTTTACAGGACCAAGCCCCAAGTCCATGTGCAAGGAGACTCCATAAGGGTGTGGGTATAGGAAAGGAAATTATTGTGACCACTTCTGTAAATAATATACCATAGCTCTCAACCTTGATTTTATCTTGATGAAAATTATAATAATTTTAGTAGTGATTTACTAAATTTTATTTTCCTTATTCCTAAAGAACATACAATGAAAATAAAATATTTGAATTCTAAATATGTTCCCATCCAAAGATATTTACATCCTAAAGATATTTGCATCCAAAGATATTTGCATCCTAATTTCGGGAATAGATGAATGTGTTGACTTATGTGGCAAAAAGGACTTTGAAGATGTGATGGAGTTAAAAATCTTGAGATGGAATGTCCCAGATTATCTGGATGATCCTGGTTTAATCATAAGGATCCTTAAAAGTAGAAGAACAAAGCTGGGCGTGGTGGTGCATGTCTGTAATCTCAGTACTTGGGAGGCTGAAACAGGAGGATCGCAGGTTTGAGGACCGCCTTAGCAAATTAGCAAGGCCCTCTGCAACTTAGTGAGACTCTTTTTCAAAATAAAAAATAAAATAGGACTGGGAGTGTATCTCAGAGGTAGAAGGTCCCTTGGTTCAATCCCCAGTACCAAAAAAAAAAAAAGCAGAAGACATACAGGAGCAGTAAGAAGGATGGTAAAGATGAGAGATGCAACATCATTGACTTTGAAGATGTAGGAAAGGAGCCATGAGCCAAGGAATCAGTATAGGCTTTAGAAGCCAGAAGAGGCAAGGAAATGAATTTCCCATAGAGTCTCAGCAGGGAGCATATCCCACTGACAACCTGATTTTAGACAGTGAGACCTGTGTTGAATGCATAAACCTGCAGAAATGTAAGATAACAAGTTTGTGTCATTCTAAGCCACTAATTTGTGGTAACTTGTTGCAGTCACCATAGAAAACTAATACAAGACATAATGCTGCAGCCCTGAGAATAGGAGCATCCTGTGCATTCTCTACGGGCCTTTCAGACAGAGTCGCCCTCCAAGGGCGGGTCCCTGAGTGACAGAAACAGGAGCCTCTTCCCTTCTGGACATCTCCACTGAAGCAAAAAGCATAAAAAGAATAATAATTTTAATGTAAGTGTCAGATAAGTTTATGGCAAAATATAGATTACATGACATTTTTAAATACCTTTAACATTATGGTTTTATGCTGGAAAAAAAAGAATTCTGCCTTCTTTCAAGACCATAGAATCTAGCATTGATCTAGAAAATCTGAAGTCCTCAAAGTCCAGGGGTCTCAGTTTAGTCCCAGATTTGTCCCAGGTTCTCCTCCAAAGGACTCAAAAACCATCCTTCAGGATGACAAAGGCTTGAAATTCTTTTATCTAGGTTTAATGGTATTCAAAGGCACTTATTGATCACCTAATATGTTTCTAGTTCCTGAAGGATCTATCGAACAATTACTAAAGGTCAGCAGGAAAGCCAGAATTGAGGGTGTGACCAGAATACAGCCCTCCAGAACTCCAGTCCAGGGCCACCTGTCAAGAAAAGCCTCTCAATGATTCAACTTATAATTTATAACTGCCTACTTCCTAAAAGGATTTGAGGTGGCATTTTCTAATTAAAATTAGTTTCTAGTCTCTTTCTAATCTTGTTTTATTGGATGCATTTGAACCTCTTGTACTTAATCAACCTTGAATAGTAACATGTATTGAATCTATGTAAAAATGTGAATCAACACTATAACTAAAATATGCATACATTTAAAACACATGTAATATGTCCTGACATATGTATTTGTGTGTGCAAGTCTGTTGAAAGAAGCTAATGGTAATAGTCTATTATGGGTCTAATTCAAACCATTCTTTTACTAGCGATTATCTGTCAAATTTGCACAGTTGTCCTTTAAAAATGACACTCCAAGGCTGTCACGACTCAGCCAAAGTGAGTACAAAAGAAGAGAAAAGGAAAACTCAACGAATTAATATTTCTAAACCACATCAGCCAATCTGGAAGCACATACTTTCATAAAAGAATAGTGCTTGCCTAAAGTTTCACTCCATGTAGTATAAGAAATTTCAGTGCTAAAAATATGCATGTCCTCCAATCCAAGGATATTGAAGCCACTTGGGCTATAGGGACAGGAGAATGCTATGTGCATGTGCACATAGACATATGTTCTTGTGTTTGATTCTCAACAATCCCATAACAGTGGCTCATTCCTTTCTTTCTTTTTTTTATTTTGAAGCAGGGTCTAGCTAAGTTGATGAGGGTCTTGCTAAGTTGCTGAAGGTGGCCTCAAACCTATGATTCTCTTGTCTTGCCCTCCCAAGTACCTGGACATCACCTTTCATTTTGACCATCACAAGTCCTCTACCTTGGAATATGTCGGGTTTCTCTGAAAACACAGTTACATTTAATGATAAATTAAAGAACAGAGTGCTTATTTGGCATGATTATTTGCAGCTATTATATCTAAGGCCCCCCTCTTTCTTTAACCCAAAAATAGTGCTAAATTAATAAATACACAAACCCAAATCTAAAACTCAAAGAACATGGAATTGATCATTCTCTCTGGGATCCTGAAACGGCCTTGGGAACTCTAACTACAGATCCAAACATTACTGAAAACAAAAGGTATCTGAGGTGAGTGTTCAGAATCATGGTGACAGAAGGGTCCCAACAGAGGGCCCCAAAGACCTATGACAAGGTGTGCTGGGGGGTGGCGTGCACACACACGTGTGGAAGAGAGCCAGTAATCCCTTCCCTCCTTATGTTGCACACCCTTTTAGGAAGAACCAAAGCCATCCAAAGAAGAAATCAAAGCATCTCTTTCCATTCCTATGTTCAGAACCCCACTGAGCATTATCTGTGTCGATACTCCCAGAATAACCAGATAAGTCAGCCACACAAACCATTACTTTGGGGTGGGGTTTGTTGAGGTTGTTCAAATTACTGGTTATTATGTGATTGTGATCGCCCTCAAAAAGTTACTTCGACCTTTCCAATTTTTCCTTCAAACAATGTCTTTGAAGTATTTGGAGAAAAGACTTGAATTCTTTATTTGAAATTCATTCTTTTTCAGTCTCTTTGGCTGCCTCCTGCTCCATGTGAGCCCAGCCCCTGCCAAAAAGTTCCCTGGAGTCCTTGGGAGCTCCTCAGCTCTGCTGACACAAGAGCTTCCAAGTCCCCAAAGACCTATGACAAGGTGTGCTGGGGGGTGGTGTGCACACACACGTGTGGAAAAGAGCCAGTAATCCCTTCGCTCCTTATGTTGCACACCCTTTTAGGAAGAACCAAAGTCATCCAAAGAAGAAATCAAAGCATCTCTTTCCATTCCTATGTTCAGAATCTACCCTCTCCACAGAGACAGGCTAGAGCAGAAGATGAATCTGGTAATAGACACAATGCTAAATTTGCAAGCTCATGATAGGGTTTGATAAACACTTAGGGTTTAGATGAATGAATCACTCTTTCATTATGATGATTAAGGGTTTTACTGCTGGGTTAAACTTACCTTCCTGTCTCTTTCTTCCCCTAGAATGGGTTCTGTGCCAGAAGACTCTATGATCCTTTATGCATGTAGACCTTTGGTCTCACCAGCAGCTGGACATGTCCCAGCAGTAGACACAGTAGGAGATTTTTCTGGGCTCCCGAATGTTCACTATACTGTTAATGCATTGTAAGATACAAAGGCTAAGAACCAAGAGCTAGGTTCAAACTCTGTTCTTCAAAGGCCCTCTTGTGCCAGGTACCAGTGTACAAGTTTAAGTTCCTTTGTCCTCTATGCCTTGTAATATATGACAGTGAGGTGGCAAATGCCAAGACCTATTTAGGTAAGAGTCCCTGCCCCTCAGTAACACAGGTCCCTAAATTTGCTTTGTTAAATTTTATACTTAAGCATGAATTAAGATTGCAAATTTAAAAAACAATGACAAAAGCAATAAACTAATTGCCACTTTCATCACATTAAACCACTGCTCTGAATATTTACTGTTTTATGATTTTACAAGTAAACATTTTAGTTCACTGATGGTATAGAAGCTGGGGCTAGGTTTTTTTTTTCATTTTTGTTGCTATTGTTGTTAATTATACTTGAATTCTATCTCTTTTGCATGTTAATGCATTTCAGCCTGGGAAAGTGCCAAACACAAAATGAACTCAAAGAAAAGTAGGCAGTTTGTAGGACTCCAGAGAATAATAGTGATCTACATGCACACAACAGTCAGATTCAGAAAAATACTTTTATTTGCTTTGACACATTTAGGAAATTATTACTTGACCTTAATTAAATAATGATTAAAGCTAATTATTTGAATAAGGCTCTGAATGTACAAATAAAATAATGAGACCATAAATGATCCACCTATTTCTACTCTCTAAATGTGGAAGTAGCTGCAAATTGAAATGATCATTCTCTGAATCAATCTAGCTGATTATTGCATCTCAGTGGATTGCTTATATCACTATATGATACAGACATAGGCAAATCTTTTAGGAACATGTTTTTATGCATGTATTATTTTTGAAAATTCACCAAATGAAAAGGCAGCAGCTGTGAATCGATAAAAGAAAATCCTTGGCTTCAAGATCCACCTAAGCCAATAGAGTTAATCTGTCAAGGCAGGACTGATAATAAGGTTAACATCCACCTAATGGAACTGCCTATTTCTGTATCTCATAGGTAATTCTAGCAGAGACTCATCAGAAATGTTTGTCAGTTCCTAACTCTCATATTACAGAGGAAAAATCTGAGATATGGAAAGATTCAGTGACCTACCTATGTATACACAACAGGAAATGGCAAGGCTGGAACCGGTTCCTGAGATTTGAATCCCTAGAACACCATGGAACCCAGCTCTCCTTATTATGTTTAGTACATTGTCATGATTATACTCAGGAAGAATTGTTTTTTTGTGGCAATTCATGGTGAAGAAAGATAGAGAGCAAGGAGGGCCATATTCATAACCTGAAAGTACTAAGTAGAAGCCAACAATATCTGTGTTTATAACACAAAGGCAAAGAACAGAGTTCCTCATGCTTTCTAATACCACAACACACATACGACACTACAATATTTGTTTGCCAACCTGGAGAACATATCACAGCTATTATTACTGGCCCTGGAGAACCCTCGGCTGCCTGACTCTGCCCAGCTGCTCCGAGAGCATCAATTTATCTTCTGAGGACAATTTATCTTGGCATATTACTCTAACCCATTCACGACTTACTCATGTACCTTGGTGCATAGATAGGAAATTCTACTATATGATAAATATCCTTTTAATTGTTAGAATTAAATGTGAGAACTGAGAGTACTGTAGCTTTCTGCCTTTCATTTTTTTTCCATGGAAGAGGGCATCAAGTAAAGAAAAACAAAATTACAGACACTGGAAATATAATGGTTTACAAAGAATTAGGAAATGAGAGCTTTAAGTTGCTCCATTAAGGGTGAATCCTTTTCTTTCAGTCCTTGCCAGTTAAAATAGTTCTCAGCTCTGGCTAAACAAAAGACTCACCAGTGGAGTGTTGAAAATTGATACCTAAACTACCTCTCCAGAGGTCCCAATTTAATGATCTGCGGGGTAGCCTAGACATTCAGATATTTTTGTTTTTTAAAGCTCCCAAGGTAATTCTGATATGCAGCCTGGGTTGAGAGCCCCTATTCTGAAATGTAGGTGTTGACCTTAGTGCTTTAGTAAACATAGCATAATTAAGAGAACAATGTCTTTGACATTTCTTCTGTATTGCAAGCAACTTTAGGAGAAATATGTCCTCTACACCTTCCTATCCCTTGCAAGGTCTAGACACATACTTTACATCATAGTAAATGATAATAAAAATGCAAATAAAAATTAAGTATTTATTAAATAATATCAAGCATCTCTAAAATTCATTATTAGCTGGGTGTGGTGGTGCACGCCTGTAATCTCAGTACTTGGGAGGCTAAGACAGGAGGATCGCAGGCTCGGGGACAGCCTCAGCAAGTAGTGAGACTCTCATCAACCTAGAGAGAGACTCTGTTTCAAAATAAAAAAATAGGACTGGGGGTATAGCTCGGAGGTTGAATCCCCCTGGATTCAATTCCCAGTACCATAAATATATATATAAATAAATAAATAAATAAATAAATAGGTGAAAAATAACTTTGGATGCACAATAACACTCAGAGACCACCAACTGCAGATGATCTTCGCTTTATGCATTTGTGTCAGGGCCCATCACAGGGGGTATAAGGAGGGCCATTTTCTCCAAACTTCACATTGACAAAGAGGCCAAACTTGGACTATTGACATTATCTACAAATGAAATTAGATTGATATTCCTAAAAAACGCTGACATATATTACATACTTTGACATATCTCATTTTCTAATCACCAAGAACCTCAGAAAATAGTGTTGGGCCCTTGACTTCTAAGAATCAACAATCTCACATCTGGACCTAAACTCATTCACAGCAGGATTTCCAGAATAGAGGAGGTGCCCTTTTAGTGTATTCATTTTGTTCTTCCTTGTCAATTCTATTGAGATACAAAAGCATGGGATCCACAGGTCTGCAGGAGAATGTGCCTTTGAACAGAGCAAGTGCAAGCGCTAGAAAAAGTGCAGGAATGCTCATCCATATTCCCACGGAAATGCTCTGGTTTCAATATTCCTTTTGAAAAAAAAAACGTAGCTTCTCTAGTAAGTTGGTCACACTCCAAGAGGAATTAGGCTTGAAAGATAACAGAACTTCAAAAGTCAAATTGAAAAGACCAGACCTGAGGCTGTGAAGGGCATTCAAAAGAGAGAAGAGTTTTTAACTCAGCTTTCAAAGCATGTTCTCCTGCCTCTTTGAAAGTTTCTGACACTTTTGGGGTTGCTGAAGATTTTCCCACCCGTGACATCTTTCATCAGAAAACCATGAAATAACAAAAATCTCTCTCCAGTTAGAATGGGGGAAAAATGTGAAAGTAAGTTAAAGTAGCTGCTTCTTACTTGTACCGTCATCTCCAAGAAAGTTGTTTGAACCTTATCTTGCTATGAAATAGCAAGATGTACATTCTACTGTGAATGCAACTGAGTTCCTGCTACAGTTTGGAGGTGGTTTGTCTCCCTGGAGTTCCTGTGTAGGAGGCTTCATCCCCAAAATGGCAATACTAAGAGGTAGTGGTCCTTTAAGAGGTGGGGCTAAGTGGGAGGTTCTTAGGTCACTGGGGATGCTGTCCTCTGAAAGGATTAAGGTAGTTCTCATGGGGCCCTGAGTTTGTTCTCTCCAGAGAAAGTTGTATAAAGAGCCGCTCCTTCACTCCCTCTCTTTCAATGTGATCTCTTCTTCTATATACACTCCCACCATGAGGATGCCACCTGCTGTGAGACCTTCACCAGAGCCAGGCCAACGCCAGTGTTGTGCCCTTGAACCTCCAGAACCATGAGCTAAATAAACCTCTTTTCTTTGCAACATAGCCTGCCTTTGGTAATTCATTCTAATAACAGAAAACTGACTTATTGTGTGACCCCCAAAGAAAGCAGAAGATTTAATATGTTACCAGCAATGTATCTACATGATCCCTTTGCCAGGAATGGCAAAAAAAAACAAAGGGGGGGTGTAAGAATAAAAGATATAAATATGTACCTCAACAATTACATTCATGCCTTTTTCGGGCTTCTTCCTTTACCCACAATCCCCTGCTGTCCTGCATTTATCTGGGTAATCTCTGCTGGCCGTTCAAGGCTCCAGTCATACACACTCCATTTAGTGCTGTTTGCTAGGCCCATTTCTGAGCATGAAGAACATGAAGTTCACAAGTTCACAATGCAAGGTTCCTATCCTCGAGGAGCCGTTTGCCAGACTCAATGCTGGGCGCAGGGAACAAGACAGTGAACAAGATGCCTACTCCCAAGGAACTAGGCTGACGGCTAGACACAGGAAATGGGATGGGACACCGTACAAGATTTCTCCTCTCAAGTAGATGCATGCCAGGCTCAATATGGGTCAAATGATGGTATATAATACCAGGGACCCATCCTCAATGAGCTGTCTTCCTAAACCCCTGGCCTCAAAATTGCTTCAAAACCCTTATCTTTACTCTGATAAATGCCACCACTTTGGGACTGGAATATTTTCAGGGTCTATTTCTCCCATCAACTATAAGCATATTGAAAGCAACAATTATAACATATTTGCATCTCTCACACTAAGCACAGTGACCTCAAAAAAACCAAAACCACTGCCACTACTGACAACAAAGATATGTGTGGCACTAAACCAAATGATCGAGTTTCTGCTCAAAACGTCCATAAAGTTTTAGAGGAGCATTTTCTTTGCTAATATTCTACTTAGTGTGTTTGCATCAATATTCATGAGTGATTGTGTCTGTGGTTTTCTTCCATTGTGCTGTCTTGATCTGGCTTCTCTATCAGTGCTCTGCTTACTTCATAAAAGGAGTTGGGAGGCTTTCCTTCCTTTTCGGTGCTCTAGAATGGACCATCGCATTTTTTTCTGTAATGGGCCAGACAGTAAATATTTTAGGCTTCGTGATCCATTTAGTCTCTATTGCAACTATTCAGTTTTGTCTGAAAGCAGTCTTGGTCAACAAAGCGACGGGTGGGCATGGTGGTGTTCCAGCTGAACTTTAGGAAAGGAAACCAGGTAGCTGGAGCTGAACTTGGTCTTTGGGCTTATTTTGCTAAAACCTGTGCTGCAATTGTTTACAGAGCATGTGGACTCTGTGGTCTTTGAAGAGTTGGTAAATGCTGGAAACTAAATGTGTGTCTTCAGTAAAATTCATCTGTTGAAACCTCATCTCCAAGGTGATTATGTTACAAGATAAGCCTTTGCGAGGTGAGTAAGGGGTATGTGCCTTTATAGAAGAGACCCCTTGCTGAATCTGCCATGGGAAGGCACAGCAAGAAGTCACTGTATGTAAACCAGGAAGTAGGCCATCACCAGATACCTAATATACCAGATTCCTCAACCTTAGACTTCTCAGCCTCCAAAACTGTGAGAAAGAAATTTCTGTTGTTTATAAGCCATCAAGTAAGATATTCTGTTATAGCAGCTTAAATGGGCTAACAGTAGAATACCACTATGCATGATCTTAATGGAAAACCTCAATGTTATTGTGCCCATGGGTCTAGATCTTAATTGAAACCCCCACTAAGTACTCCTGGATATCTTTCCAAAGGAACTGAAGTCAGAATATGATAGAGATACATCCTTATCCATGTTTATAGCAGTACAATTCACAGTAGATAAACTATAGAACCAGCCTGGGTGTTCCTCAACAGATGAATGGGTTACAAAACTGTGGTATATACATACAATGGAATTTTACTCAGCCATAAAGAATAAGATTATATCATTTGCAGGAAAATGGATGGAATTAGAGAATAAGCTAAGTGAAATTAGATAGTCTCAGAAAGTGAAGGGTCATATGATTTCTCTCATATGTGGAAGCTAGAGAGAAATTGGGAAACAAAAGGCACTTCAGATAAATGAGGAGAGAGACCAATAGAATCCTGGTAGGGGATTTGAGGTGGGAGGTAGGGAGGAAAAAAGGAAGATTTGATGAAGGAAACCGATCAAACAATCCTATGTACATATGTGAGTCTATCAATACTACATACATATGTGAATGTACATATGTGAATATATCAATGCATGTGGCACTGGGGATTGAAAGAGTACTGGGTAGAGTACCAGAGGTACTCTACCTTCGAGCTACACCCCCAGCCCGATTTTATTTCTTATTTGGAAACAGGGTCTCACTAGGTTGATGAGAGTCTCACTACTTGCTGAGGCTGGCTTTGAATCTGTGATCCTCCTGTCTCAGCCTCCCAAATACTGGGATTGCAGGCTTGTGCCACCATTCCTGGTCTCACTATGCCCTTCTGAAATTTATTATTTTGCAGATGAATAAAAGGTCTCTCAGAAAGGTTAAGTAACTTGCTTGGTACCACACAGCTAAACTATGGTTGTGTGGCTTCCATTCCCTAAATCCCCATATTCTATTATACCATGGTCATACATACAGCAGACATTCGACTTTAAATTGCTTTATTCTCTAAAAGAATAGATTGTGTTCCATATAAGCTGGGGTCCTCTGAATTCAGTGAGTTTGTGGACAATGATGTGTCTTTGAGTTCACTTGCAGACAGTTTGGTCACAGAGAGTGCAATTGAGATGAATAAGATGCCAACATTAGGCAGGAGGGAAGCTATGCGGTCCTGTAAAGGAGAACCATAAGGCACTGACCGCCGCATGTGAAGTCTTCCATTCAGCAACACTAGGAGTCACATCAAGTCTCCTCTCGTTTTCTTTTCTTTTCCTTAAATTAATTAATTTCAGCTAACAAAAATTAATGTCTTTGTAAACAAGTCAATTTTTCCACAAAAAACCTAAAAGTGACTACCCAGTACCACTTCAACCACTGCTTTCAATTAATTCATAATATTTGTTATTGTTGTAATTTTTGTGATCAGGCTTATTGTTTCTTCAAAATAATACGATGGTGTTTTCTTTCTAATAAGTAGCATCATTGCAAAGTTAGAATAGAAGTGACTAAAAGCAAAATAATTTTTAAAAATTAATAATGCATTTTTCCAAAAATACGAATAGCTTTCAGAAACAATATATTTTATAATTCAATTATTTAGTGGACACTTACTAAGTACTATTTAAATCTTTGCATAATCTGCCCAAAGGCTCAGGGGCAATTGTTTGCAGTCATGAATCATCAGCCTTACCAGGGGAGAGGTACCAAAATTGACTACTGTCATCTCCTTTGAGGAACAATACATTTTTTTAAAAGTATATTGGCTCTTCTATGAAAAATCATTTTCTTTATCAGTGGTTGGTTAAATTATCTTCACATGCCTTTACCGTAGAGTCATTTTGAATTTTGGAAAGAATGTAATATATTATTTTAATTACGGTATCAATTCAGAGTGCTTTTCTCCCCTCTGTGTTTGCCTCGGGGCCCATACAGGAAGCTCTACAGAACTGTGTGCAGCCTAGAAGGCTGATCTGATACTGCAAGCGCTTCCTCTTATCTTCACTGTTTCTGCTTCTCTGTCCCCTACCTTCAGTTATATGCTTCTTCTATTTTCTCACGGATCCTCTCATTTCCTCCCTGCTCTTCTCCTTTTCTCTCCTGGCATTCAATAAGGGCATAGATGGGATACTAAAGAGGAAATTGTATGTGCCTTTGATCTCAGTGAGCCCAGAGCCTGGCGCAGGGCCTAACACAATGTAGGAGCCTCAGGGGTGAGCAACTGAAGGGATACAGAGGAAACTTCATGCAGTGGTCAGAGATTCCTTATTCTGCACTCGTGTCTTTCATGATGCACTTTGAATTGAAAGGTCAATTTGCATTGAGATAGAGGACACAATGGAGGGATGGGGTGAGGAAAGGTATAAAACACAGTAACAGAGCAGGTCAAGGCAAGCATATCTAAACACACTGTTTGCTTCACTTTTATTTTCAGCCTTAAATCAAAGGTTCAAGCAGTTTGGATGAGATCTAGCAGAACTGTTCTACCTTGGTGCTATTGACGCTATAGAGAAGGTGATAAGATTTACTGAGTCAAATCAAAATGCAGTATAAGAGGGGCCAATGAAAGATAATGAAAGCATCTTCCATTTTACTTGATATGTTTGTTTTCTTTAAAAAGCCCAGCAAGAAGTATTTAGCAATTTGAAAGGGAAGCTCAGGAATGGTTACCCAGGAACCTTTCCTGTACACTGCCAGGGCCTCTGGTTGCCTTTCGTCATCTTTATAATGTTCCTTCCTGCTCAGTAATGATAATTGTAATAATAAACATTAAAATAATAATCGTGGCCAGGTGCATTGGTGCACGCCTGTAATCCCAGTACTTGGGAGGCTGAGATAGGAGTATTGCAGGTTTGAGACCAGCTTCAGCAACTCAGCAAGACCCTCAGAAATTAACAAGACCCTGTGTCAAAATAAAAATAAAATAGGGCTGGGAGTGTAGCTCAGAGGAAGAATGCCCCTGGGTTGAATCCCCAGTACCAAAATAGATAAATAAGTAAATCACTATCATCAATTGAGTGATTACATGATGAACACTGTTATAAAGACTTTAATTGCATTAATTAGTTTCTCAAAGTAACTTTAGCAATAGGAACTATTATTATCCTAATTTTGTAGTAAGTAAAAGTAAAAATTCAATAGCTTCGTGTTATTCTAAAATAAATTCCAGATGTCTTAGGCTTCTGATCAAGAACTTCAATGCTCTAGCCCCAAACTTCTTTTCAAAATTAGGTTCCATTCTTAAGTGACAACAGTACTATTAGCATCTGACATCATCTTCTGCTTTCTTGACTGTAATTTTCAATCCCACCACTGTTCCCACCCAACATGCCTTCTTCCTTTTCCTTTGCCCCTACTTGGTCTTCCCCACCATTCAAAACTGCTATAATTTCAACACTTTCATGGAGACATCCCTGACTATTCTCAGCCAATGACCTTACACTACTCTGAATTCACAACCCACTCCTGCTAAGACTACCTGGTAACATCTCTTGACTTGTTTTACATTGTCATTTAAATGTCCATATTGAAGTCTTGTTCCCCCAACTAGAATGCTAACTTGGTATAAATCATGTCTCTGTAATGCATCCACAATGCCTATCATAGTTCTCATAGTTACCTCAATGCTTTTTTATTTAATTAATATATTCTGTATTTTATGTGGAAGTTATTCATGTCATAAGAATTCACTTTATTCTTGGAGCCATACCATTTTTTCAGCATGAAAAATATTCATATGACCAAAGATTATATCCACTCAGGTAAAAAAAAAAAGCTGATGAGATTTATCTATTAATCAGAATATGTGCTACTGCAGACCTAGATATTTTAGTGAATATTCATATTCTATAAATAGAATACTAGAAAAAATTCCCACTTTAAGCAAACTGGTTAAACCCATTCAGAATGGCAATCATCAAGAAGTCAAACAACAATAGATGCTGGCAAGGATGTGGGGAAATAGGAACTCTTCTACACTGTTGGCAGGATTGCAAATTAGTACAGTTGCTATGGAGATCAGTGTGGAGAGTCCTCAGAAAATTGGAAATGGATCCACCATTGATATCCAGCTATACCACTCCTGGGTATCTTTCCAAAGAGACTGAAATCAGAATATTGTAGTAATATATGCATATCCATGTTTATAACAGCACAATTCACAATAGCCAAATTATGGAACAAACCTAGGTTTCTATCAACAGATGAACAGATTACAAAATTATGGGAAATACACACCATCAGAAATCAAGAACAAAATAATGTCATTTGCAGGAAAATGGATGGACATGGAGAACATTATCTAGTCTCAGAGGGAGTTCAGATAATGAAGGAGAAACTCCAGTAGAGGGAGAGAGGTGGTCTAGAGGAAGGTGGGGGGAGGGAGAAGGAGAATCAATGAAGGAATCACTTCCATTGACATTATGTACATATGTGAGAATACCAATGTCAATATCAATACCCTGTATGGGGAAGAGGAGGAAATAGGAAGGGAGCCGAGAGAAAGCCCACCAAGTGCTGTGTGCATGTATGTCACTATCACTATGAACTACATTATGATGTGAGACCATAATGCACCAATAAAAAGTATAAAAAGAAAAGAAAAAAAGAAAAAAATAACATTGAGAAAACTCACAATTGAGGTAAAAAGTAAGAAATTAAACAGTTTTTCTTTTAATAAGGTAGAAAACCAAAGGCAGACGTAAGAGAAGCAGAGTGCCACACTCTGCTGAAGTTATTTTTAATAACTTTAAAGATCCTTGAAGACTGGAAAGTTATAAACATTTAAATAAATAAGAAAAAATTTTGAATGCAGGTGGATTTGGAAGCTTGGAAAAGTTTCAGGACATAGTTCACAGCTTTCTAAAGGTATTTAAATGAGGTAGAAACTGACAAAATTGGATTATTTTGGAAAACTTGCCCAAAGCAGACAGGAGCAGATGGGAGGATGATGCCAGTGAGCACATCACGTGCTACTTAACTCCAGTTTAGAGATGGACCATTAGGCTAAAGATGAGAATGAAAAAGAAAAAAAAATTAACTCAAAATGAAAGAAATGAACAAGCTAGCTGCTTTCAATGTATGCTGGCTGTTTGTTTGTTTTTTTTTTTTTCAAACTGTTCTTTAGGGATCAGAAGTTTGTCAATTTCTGCAAGAGAGCAGTGGAAACCTCTGTGTCCCTTACAAGGCTCATTTGCTCATTAAACAAGAGAATGAACAAGGCTATGGTGTCAACATTTACTGGTCACATTATCAAAATTAGTGTTAAGTCATTTTTATAAGACCCAATTGGGAAAATTCTCAGCACAATATTTAAGCACCCAGGTGATTTTATTGAAGTAACATCCACCAGGAATTCAGGAGAAATTCTTGAGGAATTAAAATTAGATAACAATGATAAAGGACCGGGGATGCTCTCGATTCAGAAAATTGTAGACTGGATGGTTTAACTTCTGTCCGAAAGAAAGTATGAGGCTTTATTTTTTGGAACCCATTTGGGAATACGAATGGATAAAGCTTCCCTTCATTACAGGGAACTAGCCTGGTTGCAGGAAAATATGGCTATTCTCCCTCGCAGAGGTAATAAGAGAAGTCATAGGAAGATATTAGAGCTGAGGCACGCAAGAAGGAAAAGCCAACATCATAATTAGATTTCCACAAAGAGTATGAGAGCATTTCACGCTCAGAGTAAGAGGTGTAAGGGGCAAAGTCAGGGAAATGCTGGTAATGACATTGCACGCACTCAGTGTTAACACTCGGATGCCAGGAAGAAAGACGCTCTGACCTTGGGATATTAGAAGGTTGGGGTGGCCATACGCTAAGTGTGAAACTGTTATGTACTGAGAAGCAGTTTTATTAAATATAAATAATAGATTACAAGTTGCCTAAAAAATATGTTCCAATATGATATGAAGAACCACGACTGAGTAGGAAAATTCAATACAACACAAAACTTAGTAAATCTGAGCTCTTTCTCATCTGTGTTGCCTACTGAAGAAGGTGTGTGCGGACAAAAGAACTTATCTGGAAGCTTCTGCACAAAAATAAATGTCTTCTATTTCTTGTCATAGTCTTTCACTCTAAAACTGTACATTTGGCGTTGAACACAACAGCTGGATGATTCGGTTCAAAGCTCTGTCAATCATAGGAATGCTCTCAGGCAGCTGTAGCTGCATTAACAAAATTCTTAATATATTGACTTTCCATTTTTGTGTCATGGGATTATTCATGGGCACAAGCAACTTCGTAAGAAAGTAGCTTCTTGCCAGGTGTGGTGGCACATGCCTGTAATCCCAGTACTTGGGAGGCTGAGACAGGAGGATCACAGGTCCAAAGCCAGCCTCAGCAATTTAGTGAGCTTTCAGCAACTTAGCAAGACCCTGTTTCCAAATAAAAAAATAAAATAGGAAGCCGGGCGTGGTGGCGCACGCTTGTAATCCCAGTACTTGGGAAGCTGAGACAGGAGGATCACAGGTTCACAGCCAGCCTCAGCTACTTAGTGAGGTCTCCGCAACTTAGTGAGACCCTGTTTCAAAATAAAGAATAAAAAATAGGGCTGGGGGTGTAGCTCGGAAGTAGAATGCCCCTGGGTTCAATCACCAGTACTGCAAAAAATTTTAAAAATAAAATAAAATAGGGCTGGGAGTGTAGCTCAGAGGTAGAACATCCCTGGGTTCAATACCCAGCACCACGGGGTGGGGGGGAATAGCTTCTTTGGTGGTCATGATAATTATTTTATTTCCTAGACTTTTTTCTTTTTTTGCGGTACTGGGGATTGAACCCAGGGGCGTTTTACCTCCGAGCTACATCCCCGGCCCTATTTTTTATACTTTATTTTGAAACCGGGTCTCATGAAGTTGCGGAGGGCCTCACTAAGTAGCTGAGGCTGGCCGCGAACCCGGATCCTCTGGTCTCAGCCTCCCAAGTACTGGGATTACAAGCGTGCGCCACCACTCCTGGCTTCCTAGACTTTTTTTTATTGGCAGTACTGGGGATTGAACATAGAGCACTCTACCACTGAGCTATAGCCCCAGTCCTTTTTATTTTCTGTTTTGAAGCAGGGTCTTGCTAAATTGCTCAGGTGGGACTCGAACCTGTGATCCTCTTGCCTCAGCCTCCCGAGTAGCTGAGATTACAGGTGTGCACCACCATGGCCAGCTTGTTTCCTGGACTTTGAAGCAGTTTATACTGTTCTAGATTTTTCACCATCACCAAACATTTATTGAGACAAAACCAATATACATAAGAATATGTATTGAAATAACACAGTGGAATAAACACATACCAAATGAATGGAAAAGACAAAAAATACCACAGAAAGAAGTACTAGTGGCCTGGAGAGGTCAAGGAAAAATGTGCAAGGAAGGCAGACATGAAGTAGTTTGAAAGCAGTCGAAGAGCTGGGTAAATGAAGTGAGGGTGTAGGCATCCAGGGTAAGGAAAGCAGGTCAGTAAAGGCCCGGAGGTTGGAGTTCACCCGGCTTGACTAATTTGAAAATGGTTCAGGACTCCTGTAGCAGATGTAATGGAAAATAACAGTGGAAAGGTAATTAAGAATAAAATGTCATTTCTTGAATGTCAGGCTTAGCACTCTGTACTGTATTCTGCCAGCAAAAAGCCTGATGGTGTAGGAAGATTAAGGAGATGCCTGTGAGCAAGATGGGTCCCAAGAATGAAGGTGGAGATACCAGCAAGAAGACTATTTCAATAATTCAAGCCAATCAAACCGAATTCATACACTCATGGCCCTCAGATCAAATCTGGCCCATAGAAGGTTTTATTTGACCTGCATACTTCTTAAAAAAATAGAAAACAGATTGCCAATATTTAAAATGGGACTATTTCTCATTAAAATATGAATTCTAGACTTCTCCAACAAGGCTCTTTCAAGGCTTAGATAATCCCTGGGGCCCAGGCACTGAGTCTGGAGGCCCCACCCCATTTCCTATCAAACATACCAATGTGAAACCAAATCCCACATCAAATATAATTTATACATAACTGAATACAAGTTGGTTTGTATTTTATACAAAATAATCATTGCCAATCTCAATATCATGTACAGGGAAGGGGAGGGAGCCTGGGAGAAGCTCACCAAGTACTGAGTGCATGTATATCCCTAACACTCTGAATTTCATTATGATGTGTGTTTACAATGCACCAATAAAAGTATTTTTTAAAAAAACAGTTGGATTGAATTTGATTAATTGACAACATTTTAGATTTTGCCAACATTTACTTAAAAACATTCACTTATTTTAAATTGCAGCTTTGTTTTTCGTTGTTTTGTTTCGTTTTGTTTTTAAGGCCAAAACACTTTTCCATTCTAGGTTAGACATATTTTTCCAGCTCTTGAAAAGCTCTAGACTTCAGTCACCATGCCTACAGTACCTAACAAATAAAATGTGAATAACAGTGCTAGGTGTGATGGTACACGCCTATAATCTCAGTACTTGGGAGACTGAGGCAGATTGCAGGTTTGAGGACAGTCTCAAAAATGTAGAGTGACTCTCAGCAACCCAGCAAGACCCTGTTTTAAAACAAAAAAATAAAGCCAGGAGTGGTGGCACACGCTTGTAATCCCAGTACTTGGGAGGCAGAGACAGGAGGATCTGGGTTCATGGCCAGCCTCAGCTACTTAGTGAGGCCCTCCACAACTTAGTAAGACCCTGTTTCAAAATAAAGGATAAAAAATAGGTCTGGGGGTGGAGCTCAGAGGTAGAATGCCCCTGGGTTCAATCCCTGGTACTGCAAAATAATAAAATAAAACAAAAATTAAAAAGGGCTGGAGATGTAGCTCAGAGATAGAATGTCCTGGGTTCAATTCCCGTACCACAAAAAAATAAAATAAAATAATATGAAAAATCTGAAGATGACAGCACTGGGCCCACATTCTGATAGAGATAATGTCCTTGTTAGATGGAACTTGTGTTCTGCAGATTGCTACAGACACCACTAGGCTGCTTGCTCATTTACATTACTTCCAGGATGCTGTGAGCATTTTCATTTGGGACCTCTGCCTTAGGTCCCTGATACTTAGACTGTGATTGGCACACCTGCAAGGTTCACATCATCTGGGAGCTGGACAGAAATGCAGAATCCCAGACCCTGCCATTGACCTGCAGTTGAATATACCATAGAACATTTTAATACATACAAACATTGAAGTATGGCAAGCACTCTTTTAATTAATGTGTGATCCCCCAACCAGCATCATCAGCATCACCATAATCACCTGGGAGATGTAAAATCTCAAGTCTTGCCCAAGATATACTAAATTAGAAACTGTGGGAGTGAGTCCCAGCAATCCACATATGAAAAAGCCCTCCACACAGACCATATAATGTCAGGCATATATGAGTCTCTCTGTCATGCAAAGGGAGGAAGGAGGGGAGGGAAAGGGAAAATACAAGGAAGAAAACCAACCAATGTATGTGCATAGATGAACGCATCACTATGAATCTCACTATCATGTACAATTACAATGCACCAATAAAAAAATTATTTCAAAATAATAAAAACTAAAAGCCTCCTGGTGAACTAAAAAGTTCAGCAGGTGATGTTGGTGAGCACTAAAGTTCGAGAGCCACTCTTTTAGACAATGATTTCTTAAACTAGGTTAATATCAGTGGGAGAGATGATCTAGAATTAAATGTATAAATGAATGCAAAGGGGAGATTAATGGAATTTAGTGAATTGTTGGAGTTGAAAAATGGAGAAAGAAGTTTCAAGGGTGACAAAAAATTTGAGCCCATGTGTTTTCATTTATGCACAAAATGGAAATTTTCATTTGCTAGAATATTTCTGAAAGAATTTCTGCCTGGCGTGGTGGCACACGCTTGTAATCCCAGTACTTTGGGAGGTGGAGACCGGAGGATCCGGGTTCGCGGCCAGCCTCAGCTCTTGCTCTCTCTCTCTCCCTGTCTCTCTCTCTCTCTCTCTCTCTCTCTCTCTCTCTCTCTCCTTAGTGAGGCCCTCCGCAACTTTGTGAGACCCGGTTTCAAAATAAAGCATAATAAATAGGGCCGGGGGCGTAGCGCGGAGGTAGAACGCCCCTGCGTTCAATCCCTGGTACCGCAAAAAAAAAAAAAAAAAAAAAAGAATTTCTCATTAGTAAAAAGGCAGAGTGAGGGAAGATATTTCTTGGATGGGGGAGGACCACTATGTTTCAGTGAAATGGGAGTGTGGGGTGTGATAGAGCAGAGAACTGCCAGGAGCACCCACTTTCCAGGGGCTATGGGCATGGTTGGCATACTGGAGCAAAATGCCCTTGCTTCTGGAAATGAAGACCTACTGTATTAGCATAAAAGAAGGAAGGGATACTTGGGAGGCTGAGACAGGAAGATCACAGGTTCAAGGCCAGCCTCAGCAACTTAGTGAGACCCTGCTTCAAAAATAAAATAGGGCTGGGGTTGCAGCTTGGAGGTAGAATGCCCCTGGGTTCAATCCCTAGTAGCAAGAGAGCGAGAGAGCGAGAGAGTGAGCAAGAGAGCAAAAGCAAGAGCGAGAGCGAGAGACAGAAAGGGAAAAAGAGGGAAAGAACCCCAGATGTGGATGGTGGGTGTCTAGGGAGATAACAAGTGAGAGCAGGGAGGATAAGCAATGGGAAAATGGAGGAACAGCAAATGGGAAATGGGATTATTAAGATGTTAGCTCTGCATTAGGCACTCATTCCTCACCCTACCTCCTTTGGTTGTTTCCTCAAAACACTCAGTTGGGAAATAAAGCTCAGTAATTATAATTAGTTTTAGCTACTCGGTTCTATTTCTTCAAATGTGGCATAATCCCTGGACCAGGCCAAATGGATTCCTGAACCAATGTGACTTAAAATAGAAGAGGAATGCATTTCACTTAAGTAGGAAAATCAAAACGAAAAGAGGGAATAGAATGAGTCATTTTAGATATGTTTTATTTGGAGTCTCAACAGAAAACTCCAAGTCAAAATATCCAGTAGTCCACTGTGGACACACAGTTGGAGCCTAAAAGAGATTTGGCCTGGAGATTTAGATTTTATAATCATTTACACAAAAGTAACCATTGAACTTATTAAAAATAAGCCTCAGAGAATATGAGGATTAGCAAAGTGGGGGAGGAGGAGGAGTCAATGGAAAAGAGAAAAAAGCAAATTGGGTAATATGATTTTCCAGGGTTTGGAAGCCAGAAGAACACTGAACTCAAAGATGAGCCCAACTCTGAGCCTGGATCAGGTAGGTTTTCTATAGACATTCACTTATCTAATCTATCGAGCACCACTGCCAAATGGGTCATTACAGCTACTGTAGTTTGGATCTGAAATGTCCCCCTAAGGTCCATGTGTCAAAGGCTTGGTCCCAGTCCATGACACTATTTATTAAGAGGGGGGCGGGACATTTAGGCGTTAGGAGGTGGGGCCTAGTTGGACAAAGTTAGGTTATTGGGATCCTGATCTTGAAGGAGCTATTGGAGGCCTGACCCTTCCCCTGTCCCCTTTTCTTTTTTGCTTTCTGGCTGCTCTGAAGTGAGCAGCTTCCTTGCTTCCCATCTCCACCATGATGTGCTGCCTCACTGCAGGCCCAGAGGCAATGGGGCCAAGTGACCATGCAGTGAAATGTCAGAAACTGAGAGCCAAAATAAACCTTTCCTTATTTAAAGTTGATTCTCTTGGGTATTTTGTCACAGTGACAAAAAGCTGACTAACACAATGCCCATCTGACAGCTAATACCAAAATTCAGAGAAATTTTCTGATTAACCTATCATACATACATACCATATAGTTAAGAAGTGGTGACTCTAGCATGGTATATCTCAAGTAGAAGTGATTTGAGGAAATGTGTGGAGACATTTTTTGTTACAACTGCAGGAAAGAGGGAGAGAAGGAGTTCAGTAGTTAAAATTAGTTAAGAGACAAGAGAAGAGGAGAATGGAATTGCTACTAGCAACTAATGGATAGAGGCCAGGACGGTTGTTAAATATCCTAAAATGCACAGGACAGAGGACAGAGGATTTCCTACAACAAAGAATTAACTCACCCAAAATGTCAATGTTGCTTATCTAGCACATGGTCTTTCAAATGTGGTGCACGGTCTTTCCATAAGAGCACTCTATCCGAACCTCAACCTGGTTGCCACACTGGTGCCAATGTTGGACTAAGGGAAGCTTGATAGAAGATTCTGAAACACACTTTGGGGCAGTACACAAGACTGAATTAGAAACTCTGGGAGTAGGGTCCAGCAGTCTATTTTTAAAAGCCTTCCAGATGATTCTGGTGCATTCTAACGTTTAAGAAGCAATAAATGTTTTTCTGAAACTGGTGAATTTGGCAATTTGAAAGTTATCATAAGCCGGGCATGGTGGCGCACGCTTGTAATCCCAGTACTTGGGAGGCGCAGACTGGAGGATCAGGGTTCGCGGCCAGCCTCAGCTATTTAGTGAGGCCCTCCGCAACTTAGTGAGATCCAGTTTCAAAGTAAAGGACAAAAAAAATAGGGCTGGGGGTGTAGCTCAGAGGTAGAATGCCGTTGGGTTCAATCCCCGGTACCTCAAAAAACAATTAGAAAAAAAAAAAAGAAAGTTATCATTTCCTGCTAAGAGTATACTCTTTTGCGAAGGTGCTAGGGAAAGAAGGAAATCCTGAAGTCAAAGGAAAGAATGATTGATGAGGAAACATGAGCAATTCCACCGGGTCAGGGTCTAGTGGGCAGAATCCTGCCTTGTGTTTCCAAAATGGTCCTCTAGCCTGATTTCTCAAAGGTAGGAACTACATCTTACACATTTATATATTTTATTTGGCACTAAACACAAAATATCTTATAGGGAGTATTTAATAAATGTTTGACGAATGAAAACAATAAACTTTAACAAGCCCTGCTTGGCATTTCAGGCAAACTTATGTTCACCTTTACCTTTACAAAGCCCAGAACATAGTTGTTTTTTTTTTAACCTGATTCACTGATACATGGCTTAGAAATAAAGCAATCAAGGAAATTCCTAAATAAATTTATTAGAATAAGAGAACAAGTAAATAATAAGAAGAAAATTTTCTTTCTTTGCACCCTTTGGGTCAATCTTTAGTCCATATAGAATTATGTTAGATAATTTAGTTATTTCAGTATCAAGGTCATTCATTATTTGTTTGCCTTCTTCTAAGTTCTGTGCCAAGTTCTAGCAATCACAGACCAATATTTTATGGACCTCAAACAAATTACAGTCACTTAAGAGAGAATAAACATGAGCCGGGCGTGGTGGTGCATGCTTGTAATCCCAGTACTTTGGCAGGCAGAGACCGGAGGATCTGGGTTCGCGGCCAGCCTCAGCTCTCTCTCTCTCTCTCCCTGTCTCTCTCTCTCTCTCTCTCTCTCTCTCTCTCTCTCTCTCTCTACTTAGTGAGGCCCTCTGCAACTTCGTGAGACCTGGTTTCAAAATAAAGTATAAAAAATAGGGCCGGGGGTGTAGCGCGGAGGTAGAATGCCCCTGGGGTCAATCCCCGGTACTGCAAAAAAAAAAAAAAAGAGAGAAGAAACATGAAAACCAGTGTATATAGATGTTTGAAGATGCCCGGATGGCGTTCATTGGGACATTACAGATACAGTTGTATATGAGAAGGGAGACTGCTAATACTGTAGAAAGAGAGAGGGTGAAAAATCCTGTGACGCTAGCTTTAAAAAGAAGTTAAGTCGGGCATGGTGGCACACGCTTGTAATCCCAGTACTTGGAAGGCTGAGACCTGAGGATCCGGGTTTGTGGCCAGCCTCAGCTACTTAGTGAGGCCCTCCACAACTTTGTGAGACCCGGTTTCAAAATAAAGTATAAAAAATAGGGCCAGGGGTGTAGCTCGGAGGTAGGCTGCCCCTGGGTTCAATCCCCGGTACCGCAAAAAAAAAAAAAAGTTAAGAATTTATGAATGTCTAAGGAATTTCAAATTCAGTGATGCTGATGGATTTCAAAGACAGGAACCAGACACCCGGACAGAAGTCGAGGACAGAATCTTGTTTCACAACCCAGATGCTAAATTCCAACTGCTGAAAGGTAAACCTCCACTGAAAAGATGATTCGTAAGACCAGTCACAAAGACGAGAAAGCATTTGCCTGTGAACAAGTTGCAAGATGTCCCTCTAGGCAAGGAAGCCAAATGAACAAAGTAGGGAGGCCTGCCTCAGCACAGATTATGGTAAAGTAACCAAGAGCAGCTTGGCGTGACTGGAGGACAGCCAGGGAGGGGTCAGTGTGAACGGCAGGACTACGGAGGCTGGCCGTGTAGACAGGTGGATTACAGGGCTAATGGAGGGCAGGAGGAGGTGCTGAAGAGTTTCAAGCATGGAAGCACGCTGCTCAGATCTGCCTTTCAAAAGCTGACGGTGACAGCAGACTGGAGGGCAGATCAAGTAGGACAAGAGCTAGAAAATGTCGGGAGGACAGTACCACAGTCATCTCACCAGTGGTGTCTAAGGAGAGAAGAGTGTAGCTAGGAGTGGGGCAAGACGATCCATGATGGTCTGAGAAAAGTATCAGAACTTCTGTTAATACCTATTTGTTATATTGATTGTTATAAAAAATTAAGGTTTTCCCGCATTTAATAGACAGATCCATTCCAAGACTCTGTGTGCTGGAGGACCACGTATTACTTACCCAAAGGTGGTGTGGAGAGAGTTCTCCGAGGTGGAAACACAGATAATGATCCCCCTTATCTCATGTACTTTAGAGTGCCTATTTCAGCAAGATGTACCCAGTTAAGTGGGTTTGTGGCTTATGTTATTAATTTAAGCTAACCTATCCCTCACAAAATGAACATGATCTTTAAAAGATTCCTGCAAAGAGATATTAAGATGTAAATAACATGAGTAATTCAAGCACAAGGAAATGGCAGAGCTGAAGCTTCTCCTTTTCCTAACCCAAACTCTCTCTCAGCCCTGTGGTGAGTTAAAGGCAGTGTCCACGTCCACCTGACGGGAGGGCGGCCAGAGCAGTCTAAGTTATCCACACATCTACGTGAAACATTGCTTTAGGTCTGAGAAGATAACCCTTATCCATACTGTATGTCGTGTTTTGAGGTATTAGCTATTGGCAGCATGAAATCAAAATTAGTAAAATGTTTAATATACACATACACACAAATATAATACATATATACTTATGTATGTATATATGAATCTTTTCATATATATCTTTATATACATACATATATATATATAGCTACTCACAAATAGGAATTAATTTCAAAAACTTCACATTGAGCAAAAGAGGCCTGACACAATTGTTATTGGACTGACTTTATATAAAGTTCTAAACAAGTAGAAACTCATCTATAGGGTCAGAGGTGAGGCTAACAGCCTTGGTTTGAGGGGTAGTGACTAGGGGTGGATATGAGAGGACTTTTAGGTACTGATAATGTTCTATTTCCTGGTCCTAATTTAAATTACATGGTCACAAGGCTATGTTCACAACTCATCAAGGTGGAACACAATTTGTCATCCTTTCTACATATAGGTTAGCATTGAATAAAATCTATATTTAAAATACTTTTTATGCTAGGGATAAAACCCAGGGCCTTGTACATACTGAGCATGAATTCTACCACTGAGTTATATAGTATACAACACTTTTTAAAAAACATGATATATTTATTTTAGGTATATCCTGTAAGTACAATTATGAAGTATCTGTCTTTCTGTGACCAGCTGTGACTTAGCATAATGTCCTCCAGATCCATCTATATTTTCAAAAATAGTAGAATTCCCTTATTTTTAAAGGCCGTACAATATTCCACTGTACATATTTACAGCGTTTTCTTTATCCGTTTATCTGCCTATGGACATTTGGATTATTTCTGTAACTTAATTATTGATTCCACTTCTATGAAGTAGCTAAAATCATCAAACTCATAGAATCAGAAAATAGATAGTGGTTACCAAAGAACGAGGAAGGGGAAATAGAAAGTTTTGTTCTATGGGTATAAAGTTACAGTCATGCAAGATGAATTAGTTCTAGAGATCTGTTGTACACACAGTGCCTATAGTCAGCAGTACTGTATGTGCACTGAAAAATTTAAGAGCATAAGCGAGACATGGTCGAGCAAGTCTGTAATCCCAGTACTTGGGAGACTGAGACAGGAGGATTGCAGGTTCAAGGCCATCCTTAGCAACTTAGCAAGACCCTGTTTCAAAATAAAAAATAAAAAGGACTGGGGATATAGCTCAGAGGCAGAATGCTGCTTGGTTCAATACCCAGACTAATGCATGTGTGTCTATGTTTATAGCTGCACAATTCACGATCGCCAAACTTTGGAACCAGTCAAGGTGTCCATCAACAGATGAATGGGTTACAAAACTATGGGATATGTACACAATGGAATTTTATGCAGCCATAAAGAAGAACAAAATTATATCATTTGTAGGGAAATGGAAAGAATTAGAGAACATTATGCTAAGTGAGATTAGTCAGGCACAAAGAGTGAAAAGTCGGATGTTCGCCTTAATATGTGGAAGCTAGAGAGAAGGAGATTTAGAAGGGACTCCAGACAAAGAAGAAGAAAACTTTAGATGAACAAAGAAGATGACCTAACTGAGGGAGTTGGGAGGGGGG